>PVJC01000524.1:0-56987 GCA_004026665.1 Murina feae
AAAGCTATTGAATAATGTTTTTCTTGTTCATTTCCCAGAGTGGAGGAAGTTGCATTGGTTATTTTAATGACTTAGAAAAAGCATTACTTGCATATTTTCAAATCAAGCCTATTAAAGCACATTATTTCAAGCCAAGTCTACTAAAGCTATTATTGCAATTGCACTGGATTCATTACTAACATGTGATCCAAATTCAATTTAATTATTTTGCTGTAGTTATTGTTGTGGTAGATACTGAATTCTAAGAATATATATATATATATATATATATATATATTCAAGTGACTAGTTTATAGTATACATCAGAAATGGGATATTTTGAGTTTTATTTATAGAATTTTAAATCCTGGAATTTATTTTTTAGATACCACTAAAATATTATTTAAAGGACACATCCTTATTTCAGAAAATGTACTTCTCATTTTGTCATATATATTTATATTCCAGTAAACTTGCTTTCTCCTTTGATTTAATTTTAGTCACTGAAAAATTGCTTGGGATGTGTTTTGCATTTCCCTCACCCTTTCAGATCTGTCCTTACATGTTTCACAAACAGCAGATTTACTCTGGTGCTGTTAGTAATTTCTGCCACCAGAGGAAAAAATATATATATATATATTTTTTTTTCCCCTATAGCTCTCTTGTAAGGCTTAAGAGAAACTGAGCTATATTTCACTTCAAACTGAACTTTCTGCAGTTAAGTTACTTAGTTGTGTGTTTTTTCTTTCATGTTTTTGCCCCAAAATAAATAACAATTATTAGTTCACATTCACATTTTGAGACAAATTTTACTGTTCCTAATAGTATTTTACTTCACATTTTTAATTTGCATACTTGATAAGTATTTTAAGTAAATACATCAAGATAAGGGAATTACCTTGAGCTGGCAGAAATTTTTGAATTTATTCTGCAGCTCTTGGAGGGGATGGTGTAAGTAAGGAAGAGGAGTTTTCAAGTGGGTCAAGTGAGCAACAGTTGGCAGGATCGCAACCTGCAGAAAGGTCTTTGAGAGCTATTGACTCCAAAGCCTGCCCCAGCACGTGACCATAAGCTGGATGAATAAGGCCTGAGTCTCAGCCATGTCCCTTCTCTCTTTTCTAAAGCCCCTTCAATGATATTCTTTCACCCTGCTTCTCAGGCAGTCAGGGGAAATGAAAGAAAAAGACAAAAAAAAAAAACAAAACAAAACAGAAACAGCTTGTCATAAGACAGACTAATGGCAAGAATCCAGAAAGAAAATACTTCATCTATCAGTCTTCTGCACTTGGAAGTCTGTGAAATTGGACTCTTTCTTAATAAATGGTGAGAATATCATTCTCATCAATAACATACATTGATTACTTACTGAGGTCAGGGCATGCTTACTACATTTTGGTTAAGGGACAGTGGATGTTAAGAAGATGTAGCTAATGATGCGTTTAGATATTCTTGGCCTGAAGAAAGTGGTAAAGACACTAACTCTATTGCCATTCAGAGGAGAGATGTTCATGGGATACAGTAGATGTGGGAATGAGTCTAATAAAGCAGCACTTCCCAGACAGTGCAGGAAGAAGTTATCAAAGTGAGGAGTTATCAAAGGTAGAAATTATATCTTCGAAGATTACACTTGACTGCCTATTATAGAAAACCCCAAAATAACAGTGTCCATAAAACATATAGATTTTTTTAAATCTCTTACTAAAAAGTCCATAAACATGCACAACAACATAACCTGATCTTTTCCTAAATCATCTTTCTGTTCCATCATTAATTCTGAGGGGGAGTGGTGGGGTGGGGGCAATGATTGCATACTTACAGGAATCATGGCTGAGAGTTACATAAAAGAGTTCTATGAGGTGTGGAAAAGGTCAAGAGCAAGAAAGGGGATATTAAATATCCCAAGGACTAGCAACAGGGGAAACTCCACACTATATGGAAGCAGTTCCAGGACATTAGAGCTATAGCCTTAGGAAATGGAGCTGTAGAGAGGGTTATACAACTATTTACTACTAAACGTTGGCTCAGCAGAGAGGAAGTACAAGGAATGAATTAATAATAAGCTTCCTACTGCCCTTCATTCTGTGCCTCCCATTGCTAAAAGCTAACGGGGCAAGGGGGCCCAGGAGATACTCTAACATCTCAGAAAACAGAACAGGGAGGAGAAGAGTGAAGAGTTGATCTGGAAGTACATACATAGAATAATCAGAGTTTACCCCTGGGCATTGCACTCCTCAGCATCTGTTCTTTTCTTTTGTCCCTATTGGGCAAAAGATTGAGTCACAAAATCACTTGGTGTCCAGGTTAGGCATTAAGAAGTTGCCAAGACCCAGTTATATGCTAGGAGCTACTTTCAAATGGAGTATAGTTTTTGGCAAAAATAGGGTATGGATGTGATTTAAAACTGAAGTGATCTCTGCTGTTATTCTCATGCTTGAACTTACCAGAGACCTCACAACGCGTCTCTGTGCACCACAACCCCTTTCAGAACCATTGTGTGCTGGGCCATCTGATCCGTGTCTGGAAAGCTTGCACTGCAGCCTAGACCTGCTGTGTGGCCTTCTCTTGCTTCGAGCACCACTCAAAATTTCAGCCTTGAAGCCTACCTGGTAAATATATGGAAACAGCATGCCAAACACTCCGTGTAATTGCTCCAGACTCTGAAGAGGTTAACCAAGCATTGTCCCTGTTTCTTCTCAGAGTGTAGTCAAAGTGCAGCAACCTGCCTTTCACTTTAGGAGAGTATCCCAGACATGCCCCACCTAAAGGACCCCAAGAAACTTTATGGATTTTGCAGGCCCACATGTATCTTTGTAAAGCAACCATTGTGGTTGTTGCTTTCTTATTACCTGCTTCGATTAATATAATCAGTGAATCAGCATGTAGGCTATAGAGTGCCACAAATAAACAAAGATTGTTCCATACTTGCTTATGACATAGAGTAAAAGAATTGTCATAGAACTGAACAAAGATGGCAAATAGAGCCACTGCCCCAGATGTGTGAAGATCCCCTGTTTCTAATTATGTTAATTAGCAGGAGGTCAAAGACAGGGTTGCTCAGGGTAATAGCGTGCCAGGGTCCAGGGCACATATTAATTTGTTCCAGTGAAAGTACCATGTGCAGAACAGCAGATGCACTTGTAGTATGACCCCGATTAGGGTTCTTAGAACCCACAGTGATTCTCCAAGATTGTTCTGACTTTGTAGTAAACAGAAAAATTAGATGGATGTAAAGGATGAATGTCCATTCAGGTATCTCGTAAGTCCTTTATGGTGAACCTCAAGTCTGCAATATCCACTAGCAATGTGGTGTTGCTTTTGGTTGGGTATCTTCTTGTTTTGTATCTTCAGGGAGGACACCAGGAGATGAAATTTTATAAAACATTCCTGAAGTAATAGCTCTCATCTCGTAGCACAGAACCAATGAGAAGATTTTGCCAGTTACTAAGAATATATACATATACATACTCCAAATGTATTAGAACTAGGAAAACAGGAGAAACAACCCAAATAATTTTAGTGTAAGATTGACTTTGCCAAGACTTTTGCTCATCTGCTCCCCATTAGTCCCTAACTGGACCACTGGACCACATGGTTCCGTTCAGAGCTAGTATCTAATAACCATGTGAGTCCGGTCATTTGTTTTGTCTCAGTCACATTATTAAGGGATTATAGCTTCCAGAGAGGATTTGGAGGATAATTCACAGTGAAGAGTTGAGGCCCTTTTTGAGGCTGTTTACTCAAATGGGGCTGGTCTCCCTGCCAATCAACTCATTCTGTGTCTGTGAGATAAAGTTTTAGGATTGAATAAGAGACCAGGAACCCCATTAGAGGTCTTCAATGCTCAGCAGATCTAAAGTTTTTCTGCTTAAATAAGGCAAGTAGCACATTAGAAAGCTGCCCAGCATGTTTATTCCCACAGCCCTGGGAATAATTAGCCACTGTTACAGACCTCTGTGGCTACTGTACGGTAACTGTGCCCACGGTGTCCCTAAGGATGCGTGCCAACACCTGACTTCTATCCCTCTGGCATCCCATCATTTCCACGAGGGAAGTCTAAGTCCACTGCAGCACAGCTCATGTCTTCTCCAGCCGACAGAAAGCAATCTCTACAGCCTTTTGATGAATTCTGCTGATCCTCTCAGCAATGTACTCCTTCGTGCCATAGTGAAGAGAATTTCTACAGCCTGATAACTGTCTCGTGTAGCGGCGATGTGCTCCTGGAAGAAGCCTTGACTTACCTGCCTGAGCTCTGCTTGGATCTAATTCTCATTCGGGGCATGGGGTCAATGAGGGATGCTGAGTGTGGATACTGAAGAGAATAAGTATCTCCCTAGGAAGTATCTTCCCCAGGTAACATCATTTAAAGTTTGTTTTGTTTTGCTTTGAATGTGAGAGAAGAGTGTCTGTCTTAGGCAGGAATGAGTGCTTGGGGAGGAAGGCTGGTAGAAGGGGCTGCTCCGTCAGAAAGGTATGTTCAGACAGACTCGAGGGTTCTAATTCTCAGCCTCCTCTGTGTCTGTCTGATTTACACTAAGACACATCCCAGGACCCTGATTTCTCTGAAGCACCACTATTAACTTATTAAGAGACCGGATGAGAGTGTGTAATTCTGTAACTTTTGTAACCAGGCTTTCCCCCTGGTTTAAAGTGTCTAGGGAGCTGCAAAATATTGAATAGAGTTTTGTGGTTTGTTTGTTTGTTTTTTGCCTTTTTTTCTTTATTGATTAAGGTATTGCATGTGTCCTTATCCCCCATTGTCTCCCCCCACACCCCCCACGCATGCCCTCACACCTCTGGTGTGTGTGTCCATTGGTTAGACTTATATGCATGCATAGAAGTCCTTTGGTTGATCTCTCCCCCTTACCTCCACCCTCCCCTACCTTTCCTCTGAGATTTGATGGTCTGATTGATGTTTCTCTGTCTCTGGATCTGTTTTTGTTCATCAGTTTATGTTGTTCACTATATTCCACAAATAAGTGAGATCATGTGATATTTATCTTTCTCTGACTGGCTTATTTCACTTAGCATAATGCTCTCCAGTTCCATCCATGCTGTTGCAAATGGTAAGTACTCCTTTTTTACTGCAGTGTAGTATTCCATTGTGCAGATGTACCATAGTTTTTTAATCCACTCATCTGCTGATGGGCACTTAGGCTGTTTCCAAATCTTAGCTATGGTGAATTGTGCTGCTATGAACATAGGGGTGCATATATCCTTTCTGATTGGTGTTTCTAGTTTCTTGGGATATATTCCTAGAAGTGGGATCACTGGGTCAAATGGGAATTCAATTTTTAGTTTTTTGAGGAAACTCCATTCTGTTCTCCACAGTGGCTGCACCAGTCTGCATTCCCACCAGCAGTGCAGGAGGGTTCCTTTTTCTCTGCATCCTCACCAGCACTTGTCATTTGTTGGTTTGTTGATGATAATCATTCTGACAGGTTTGAGATGGTATCTCACTGTTGTTTTGATATATATCTCTCAACTGATTAGTGACTTTGAGCATGTTTTCATATGTCTCTTGGCCTTCCTTATGTTCTTTTTTGGAAAGTATCTATTTAGGTCTGTTGCCCATTTTTTGATTGGGTTGTTTACCTTCCTTTTGTTAAGTTGTATGAGTTTTAAGACATATTGGCCATTCACAGTGTAGTGAAAAAGTGTGTACTGTTGCTTAAGAGAAGATTGAGTTCTAAACCTTCCTCTGAGTTGCTAGTTGTCTAACTAGTTACTTAAGCTCTCTGGGCTTCATTTGTTTTAATGTTAAATCTTGAGCACTGTTTTTTGTTCATGGTAAATGTAAGGAGTTAATGAAAGGACACATGTAATGTTCCTAGTGAAAGAAGTTCTCACTATGAATTCCTGAAACTCTAGCCTTTTCCATCTTTCCCTTTATTTCCTCTCTTGTATTTAACTTGTCCCAGTGTAATTTACAATACATTACTGCTCTAAAACCACTTTACCTTAGAATCCAAAACCTTTTCAGAAAATATAAAAATTCTGGACACATTATATGTTCATGTAGTATCCCCGAACAGAGATTCATTGTTAAAGAAAGTATTCATAAAGCAAAACACACATCTTGGAAAAATAATACTTTAAATATTTATGCAAACATTTGTAACATTATCTATATAAACAAAATAAAACAACTTAGAGATCATAAGTATTGCACATTTCAATTTTGTTAATTTTAAGAATGCTGTTTCTCCAATATAAAATCAGAGTTGGAAGAATTTCAATAATTGTGTTTCGGCTCTGTGCCCTTTAGGAGCTAATGCTAAATCTGATAGGTAGGTTATTTGTTGACTTCCTAATAATATTTCCTCATTAAAGATTTAAAAAGAATTAACAGCCCTGACCAGTTTTGCTCAGTGGACAGAGCATTGGCCTGCGGACTGAAAGGTCCCAGGTTCTATTCCAGTCAAGGGCATGTACCTTTGCAGGCACATCCCCAATAGGGGGTGTGCAGGAGGCAGCTGATTGATGTTTCTCTCTCATCAATGTTACTAACTCTCTATCCCTCTCCCTTCCTCTCTGTAAAAACTCAATAAAATATATTTTGAAAACAATTAACAGAGCCATAGAGGAGAGATCTCTTCTTTTTTCTTAGTTACTATACGAACAGCCATTTGTTTGATATCAGTTTTATTCAGTGATTCCAAATTGGTTAATAAAATGCTAATGGTTGCCAACATACTATATTTCTCACTTGGAGATCATCATTTAAGTCTAATAAATGCCAGTTGGATACTTGTTAAAACAGCAGGAACTAATTCACATATTCGAGCTAAATAAATAAAATTTGATTGCATATTTGTTCCACTCAGATTTCATAACTGGCAGTGTAGAGAGGTGCTTTGTATAAATTACCTTGGAAATGCCTGATAACCAAGTCTTCCTGATTAAACAGACATATCAAAACAGCGTCATGCGCCTAAATATCACTTGTTAATATCCACTGTGATGGATTCTAGACCTTGAAACTCACATTCTGAAAGTCTAGGGCAGCTCTGTTAGACCTGACAAAGGCCCACAATAGAGGCCCTTCAGGAACCTGGAGACAACTCGGCCTTTTCCAAAGGGCCTCCTCTGTGTGAAACCCAGCCCTCTCCCAATCAAAAAACCCTCCTAAGGAAAGGATAGTCTAGAACTTCACAGGACAATTTCAGTTGCTTACCATGAAGGTGACTTGAGGGAAATACTTAATGTCATAGACTTCCACAGGGGCTCCACTTCAAAATTTATTTTGATTTATTGGGGAAATCTATGCTTTCAGAAATTCATATTTGAATTAGTTCCTAGAAAAAACATTTCTCAGTACTTGCTTTTGGGAAATATGACTATTGTCTTATTTGTGATAAACTCATGTGACTCGTACCCTAATATAGTCTTCCTGTCTGCTATTTACATAAGATCAGCAAAGTGTCTATGTATTTCCCCCACTGGGGTCTTATTTTGTAGCTTCATCTTATAAATAGTCAAGAATGTATGGAAAACCAAAAGTTAAGTTGCTTATCTTGATGTTTTACCAAATATCACATAAAAAAAACAACAAATTATGTAAAGTTAATTTTTAGAATTTGATGTAATTTATTAAAATAATCAGGATTACAGCAGAGTCACAAATATAAGGAAATATGAAAGTGATATCCATGAACCTCTTATGCAGAATTGACAAGAATAGTAAGAAAGTGGGGATTTTCTGTGAACAATGTAAGTCCCATAAGCAGAGGGAGTGGTTTTCTGTGTTTCTATGATTTTCTGTTTACACTGCTTCAATATTTCTAATATTCCTAGAGAACATATTTAAAGCAGATTTTTAAAGATTGTTCACATGTAACAATATTTTTGCCTAAACACTGTGTGTATTTTTAAGAAGTAAAAACAGTTTCTAATGTCTGAGTGAAAACACAAATAAAATAGAGTAAGGGTACAATACACAGGAGTCTTTTTGACATAATAGAAGTGAATATTTTATATTTTCAATATATACATTGGAAAAGGCTATAATACTTCTTTAGTGTATATATGAATTTTCTATCATTACTGACAACATTTGTTTTTTGTTTTTTACTAACAACATTTGATTAAAATTTTGACTGAGTTTTAAAATTCCAAGTGCCATTGTCAACACTGTTATCACATTCATATATGCGCAAGCAGAATGGTTCATCTGAATTGAGGTGATTGGCCAGATCATCCGGACCACACTATGTAAAATTCCCAGCTGCTGGACAAATAGTGCTAGTGACTAATTTTTTAAATTCTTTTAAGTTAGTCAAATAAAAAATGACTATTTAATATGTATTTGTGTACAGATCATTGCAATTTTTGACATAATTTGAAAGGCTATTGAGATAGTTATCCTATCTAATAAAAGAGTAATATGCAAATTAGACATCACTCCATCAAAAAGATGGCCACCACAATAACCACAAGATGGCTGCTCCCATAGCCACAAGATAATGGCGCCCAGTCTGGCTCAACCCCACCGCTGAAGTGGTCAGGCCTGTTAGCTGGGCAGGTGGCAGGGGAGATGGGGGGCCTGGTGGTCAGTGCACATCATAACAAGCAATTGAACTCCTGGTCTCCCAGTCGAACTGCCAAAGGGACACTTTGAATATTAGCCTTTTATATATATATAGCTGTCACTAGGGAGAGGAATCCAGGCATTGCTACATGATGTCATTACCCAGATGGACACTTAGCATATTAGCCTTATATATATGTAAACTAGGGGCCCAGTGCACAAAATTTTTTGCACTTGCAGGGGGCAGGGGGGAGGTCCCTCAGCCTGGCCTGTGCCCTCTTGCAGTCTGGGTCCCCTTGGGGAATGTCTATCTGCTGGCATGCCTGGTCAGCCTAGGTGAGGGGCTGATGGCTGTTTGCACGCTGGCCAAAGCCCCCAGTGGGAACCCTCACCCCATGGGGGTGTGGTCAGCCTGGGAGAGGGGCCAAGGGCCATTTTCAGGCTGTCCACAGTCCCTTCAGGGTTCAGGTCCCTACTGGGGTGCCTGGCCAGCCTGGGAGAGGGGCCGAGGGCCATTTTCAGGCTTCCCATAGCTCCCATTGACCCAACGTCCCAGCGAAGCTGGCTGGAATCAGGTTTCTGGGGTTTACTTATCTTCTATAAGTAAAATTTTGTTGCCTTGAGCAGAGGCCTAGTCAGGCAAGGAAGCCTCCTGTTTGCTTCAGATCAGTAGCTTCTATAATTGAAACACTGTTGCCTTGAGCAGAGGCCCGGTGACCTAGGCAGACAGTTTCAACTCCATTGCTGGTGCAACGGAAGCCTCCTGTTTGCTTTAGCTCTGTGGCTGCCACCTTGGCTGGGTTAATTTTCATACAGCCACTCTGATTGGCTGGTGGGTGTGGCTTAGGTGTCTCAGAGTGGTGGTTAATTTGCATATTACTCTTTTATTAAATTAGATGTGTTACTAAATAGCCAAAATTAAAATTTGAAATCAAAGCAAACATAAAATTAGGAAGAGTTAAAACATACCATTATTGGTATATAAACAACATCTCCAAAAGAATAAATGTTGTATTCTGACTGCCATCCCTTCCAATAGGACTTAGATAGAAGATACCAAAGACAATTTCAGATTTGAAAAAAGAACTATTACTAAGATATCTTGGCAAATTTATACCCAAAGTTGTATGTAAAGTGCTACTATTCATTTTAAAAATATTAAATGCATTAGATTGGCAACATTATTATAAAAATTGTGTATGCTACAAGCTCAAAGCACCACTCTGAAGCTTGACTTGGACAATTTCTTCTCTAGAATAAAGTATCTATTTTCTTATTATTAATATTTTCAAGTAAGTTAATATAAAAGCACTTCAGTTAATAGGAAAGCCAAAGAATTGAGTCTTTTCATCAAAACATGAAATAGAAATGCTATGAAATTAAAGATAGAGATCTGTTTATTTGTATAGAGACAAATTAAAAATGCATCTGTAAAACAAACCCATCAGCTTTTTTGTAGTTGGCTTTCATCTGAACTAATCAAATGCACACACAAATTCACACACACTATAAAAATATGAAGTCTGCCAATTAAAAAGTAATTAGAAATGACTTTTAAAAATAGCCTCCCCAAGTGCCCATTATATAATTTCTGACAGCTTCTTAATCTTATCAAGTTTTGTTAAAACTGTCCTCATACTAACTAGATTGTGATTCTTTTTATTTTATTTTAATGAATGGTTCTTAAAAAACACATTTGGTTTTTTAAAGGACTTTAATGTGTTTAATACATATTATTTCATATGGAATAATATGATCTTCACATCCTTGAATATCTATTTGAAATCTATGAGCTCATTATTGAAGTGCAAAGAGAAACCTGTAATTCACCAAGAATCTCCATAAGGATCTCTTAACAAATCCAAAGTCTAGGTATCAGTAATATAACCTGAGACTGCAGAGTTCTGTAGCCAACCGACCGCCATGTAGATTGCAGTTTATTTCCTGTAGGCAATACATCAACATCTGAAAACCTGAAGGAAACTGTTAAATGAAAAAACATTTTAGACATAAACACTTCTAAATCAACCTCCAGTTGGATTCAATGCATTTTAAAATCTCGGCCTGAGAAATTCTCTGTAGGGTTTTTTATCTTTTCAATTCTTTGTTGTGAGAAATGCTCACTAGTGTTTTCTATTTGCTCTCTTGAATGTCCCTTATATTTTACTAACTAACATTTAATAAGGACCATTTATTTTTGAAGTCTCATAAGTGACAAAAAGTGCAGGTGTAGGACCTCTTCTTTGAGGTAGTCTTGCACAGCAGTGAGAGACATAAATGTCTGAAGAATGATGATTTGCCACCGAATTCTAAGAGCGTATGGAACTGAGACAAACTCATTGTACTTGGCCCTCCACATCCATACCCCCTTTTACTACAAGAGGTCGAAAGAGGGGGACTTCTATGTTGTTGGATGTCCAGTTGTGTTGGGCCAATGGAAATCCCAGCAGAAGAAATGAGGGAGAGGAAAACATGTTCAGGGTGTTTGTTCCCTTGTCTCCCTTAAAACACTTACCGGAAGTCACTGTTCCTGGCGAGGCAGCCAACTTATACTCTCTAGGCTGCCTTCAGGCCTATCAGTGCTAACAGCTTGGCAGTTACTAGCTCTAATCTCCTTTGTGATTCCACTACACTCACACTTTTGAACTAAACTACCTTCTTGTGAATAACATGTCTCAAATTATCCTGTAATAAGTATGCCATGTTTTCATTGGGACTCCTGATATACTTACTATAATAAATTAATCATTAATTAATAAATAAATGTGTAGACCAAATTATAAATGTTATAAATATATTTTACACACACACATCCATACAATTTTTTTCTAATTCAATCATCCAGTGACCATTAACAGCATGACAGCTATTTTCAGGCATTCTTGACTTTTTTTTGCAGTGTCTGAGAGACCTTAGTGATTCAGATAGTGTATGCCAGCTTGTGCCAACACACCTGTCACATGAACTGAAGGGTCTCCTATCTTCTTATGCAGACTGTGGAATAGGAAATGACAGGTCATACGTTGGGAGTGAAATACTAAGGGACCAGAAGAAATATTTGAGTTGTGCTTAAATTCTTCACCAGATGAGCCAAGGGGAGAGCTAATTAACCCTCTAAAAGAGCAACAGAGACTGCACGATCAAAGAAAAAGGATGGCTCCGAGACAGGAGAATTTTATGGAGTATTACAGGAACTCTACTGGGCAAAATGCTAGTGAGAGTTACTTGAAAAGTCTGGCCTGAGGGGTTCAGAACTCTGTGTGAGAAATTTTCGTGGACTATGGTTGTACTGCTGGGAAATGTCACCAAGGAATTCCTGAGCTCTCTTAGTTCTGAGAGAACAAAAAAGGGAGATGCATGTGCTTTCTACACAGCATCAGATCTGTCAGGTTGGCTGTGGTGGTGCAGACTTGGGGAACAGGAAGCGATGCTCACCCATGAACTTCAGTCCTCCACAGGCAAGGGCCTGGGGTAGGCTACGATAAGCAGATACCCTCCTAACTTTGATCCATGGGCCTCATAATAGATTCAAGTCTTGTAAAATGTGGACCCAGGTAGAAAAAAAGTGCCATCTCCTAGGCCTTATCCTTTATGAATTCTATCCGTAGTTTGTTTATCACACAGATTTGACTAACACTGACAGAAGCAAGTGTACCCTGGTTCTTGCTGAGGGGTTCTTGGAAGGAGCAGGGAACATGAATCTTTTCCAAGTAGGCATTGCCAACCCAAGGGAACGACCCTCCCCCCAAATGGCCTCATAGGTGGGCCATTTTGCAAAGGAAATTAGGGGTTGGATAGGGGAAGAGCCTTTGAGTGTTGAGTTGGTAGAAGCCTAGATATTATTAGTAAATAGCAGGTTAATCTTTTCATTGACTCTTTTAAGAAGAAAGTTATTGTGTACCCACTCACTGAACAATTATTAATAACCCTTACCAGACCACTGTACCAATTTTTCGGTAATTTCCGAATCTGCCACTATACCGCTGTACCTAATTTTCAGTACTTTGTATGTGAAAAAAATGTGTCACAAACTAAAAATAACCAGCTAATCGTGGTCAAACCTCATGGTCAGCCATTGCAAATGTCTACCCCCATGTGTTTGAATTGACTTTGTGTGGTTTAAGGGACAGTTAGGTTCAGGGCCTCAGAGCTGGTAGGTTTTTAAAGTTTCATGTAAAATGAGCTAAGCACTGCTTTTGGCATCTGGGGTCCAGCACTGTGCAATACAGACCAAAAATACCTGATTCCTGGCACTGATAGTCTAGTGGAGAAAGTTTGAGCAAGCACATTCTGGTGCTGTATTGAGAACTGATGAAGGAGAGCAAGAACTGTACAGCAGGAGACCAATTAGAAGGCCACTGGATAGTACAGATAGAGACTTGATGGCTTGGACAAGGGGGCAAGGGGACATAGGGTAAGAATGGTTCCATTCAGGCTGTGTTGGATATCGAGACTGCTGACTGCGATGGCCTCACCTTGCTCTCCTCCTATGCCACAGGGAGTCTCTCCCATCATGACGGACCCACATATTGTGGGGAAGCAGCAGCTAATGTAGATTTGCTGAGAGCTGGGAATATTTACTGATTGCAGAGAAGGTTTTTAACACAAGAAAAACACTTTTTTTCCTAGCATCCACTTATGTGAAAGAATTGCTCTTACCAACTTTACATTGTGTTATAATGTTGAGGCATACATGAAAACAAAATGTATGTATATATGTGCATGAATGTGTATGTGTGTGGTGTGTGTGTGCATATGTGTGTGTGTGTAGCTACCAACGGGGCTAGGAGTATTACAGGGATTCTACAGATTATTAAACTTTTGTTTTTCTGATTAAATTATGCTAGTTGAGGGCTAAGTGTGGGCATTTTACCCACAGCACTCAAGGGCATAATGCTGAGGATCTTACAGATCTGTATGTCAGACTTGAGAGAAACATTGACTACAAAACACAGGGGGGAAAAACCTGCATCGTGAAAAATAAGTATTTAAATAAATATTTAATTATATTTTAATTAAATCTCCACAAATACATACCTTATGTCAACTTATTGTTAAAATTTGAATTAAAAAACAAACATAATATATGAGAAAAAAATGATTACCTTTTCTCACTTTGCAAGAATCAATGCATTATCATGATTCATACAGTACAATTAGAGCCAATTGTGATTTTATTGTAAGTCACTTCTTGATAAATAACTTCAAAAGCAAAGTTGTAACAATTCTTTCAAAATTGTTTACAGCAAAAAGTCATTTAATGTGTTATTGGGGGCCCCATTTTATCTGAGAAAGGGGAGAAAAAGTGGCTAATAGAACTCACAGGAGATAGTTGGGGTACACACAGGGGCACTTTATTAAATGTCTCATTCCCCATCGAGTCCTCAGTGACAAGTGTAGTATCTTGCAGAGTTAGGATCCCCCAAATGCTGATCCTGCTTCAAGGTAGGAGTGGAGTAAGATCAGAGGCTGCTTAGGAGGAGAAAATTAAGTCTGGGTAGCACTGACGTATGCTAGCTGTTGACTCTGACAATGTTTTAAATTAAAACAAGTTAAAGAGAATAAACATAGAGATCACGCTTTTCCACAAATGTTGTAAACTGAAGTTTTTGGTTTTAATTTGCAAAAGGTATGGATTCATTATATTTAAGATTTTTTTGTGATATGTTTATAATTTGTGGATTGGCTGGCAGTAAAGAAAAGAAAGCTTACTGCTTTAAAGAGGAACACTGACTCTTGGAAAGGCGAAGATAAAAATGAATTATCCACCATTTTTCTCTGATCTTAAACAAAGGGAAAGCTACTGCCCACAGCAGTTTACAATGCTTCCATAACACGGAAATGGCTGAATATGCTGATAGGGGTATTTTCAGCAGTTCACAACAGGAAAAACAGAAGTAAAAACAACTTAAACAAAATTACTTCTAGCAATAAATTGTCATCCTGTTAAAATGTAAGTTTCTGGGTGTTGTCTGTATTAAATCTTTGCATAAAAAGGGAATATTTGCACTAGGATTTGTAACCATTATGAGATAATCATTAGAAACTTTGGCCTTTTTCAAGTTTGATAGCTTTGGATGCCAAACTTAACCCCCCCTTCCCTATATTTCATCTGAAATAAGCCACCCTCCCAACCCAAAGGAAATATAGTAAGCATATATATCTGGTGTTTTTTTAAATTTCTTTTCTAATTTGTTAATTCTTATTCACAAAAGGTTATCATTTTTATTCATAATTTGTGATTAACTCAGAGGAGGAATGGGTGTAGCCAAGTTCTCATGTTATCTTTTTTAAAATCCACATTATCAGAATATAGTGGTTTAGCAGAGGTTCTATTCAAAAACCTAACGCAAGAGGCTAAAATCCCACTTAAACCACTGGGAGGGAGAACAATGGAGCATCGATAGCATGATTTTGGGATTCAAACAGCTCTGGGTTTGAATCATAGTTTTGGTTATCTCTGACCAGCCTTCTTATAAACTCCTGTAAGACTCAGTGACGTAACTGAGGTTTTACAAGCATTAAAGTATAAGATAAATAGATATTATATATATATGTGATATATATATAAACATTATACCCAGGTTGCTCACTTACAGGTTCAAGAGGAGAAACTACAAGAGGCAAACATTCAAAATCATTTATGTATATTTATTTTTAAAATATTTACCATAAAATTTTCCATTATAAAATTATGTAATATACTCTGAGTAAACTTTTTAATCAATAAACACAACAATACTCATGCTTTAGGACTTGTATTAAAGGAAACAGTTCTTAGTGGTTGGTACCATACAGGGTTATTATAGTCTGAATAGCCTGTATTCTTTGACTGTGATCTGTTGTCTGGGGTATCCCATTTCATTCCTTACCACAATTAGTTATATTTGGACTAATTAATTCTAATGTATTGATCCTAGATATGATTACTGAACAAACGTTGGCTCTGTTACCAAAATATTCACCTAGCTACAGTATATTTGGTTATTCAAAGTAGACATTATTCATTTGTTGATGCTGACAAGATGTTGAGGCCATCACTGGGACCTAGAGTCTCAATTCACAGATTAAATAAATTAATTTATCTTAAAAACATACCTATGCTTGGCATTGTTAATATCATATTAATGTTTGCTTCTGAGAACCAAATAATAAAAATAAAAAGCAAAACCCACCAGCCACCAATTTGTGTAGCCAAACGGGTGAAGGTACAGAATCTACTTTGGTTTAAAAAGTAAGAATTTGACTCAAATCTCAGGCATATGGAGCACAAGATGATGTTCTTCTTTAAGTCCCTGTCACAGGCCACGAACAAGTTTTAGAACTCCCACTTGGACACAGACACAGGCCCATTCAAATCTCAGTCATTATATCTTCTTCTTTAGGAAACATCAGCCAAGTGAGAAGGTAACCCCAGAATTGTGTGGAATAAACTGTTCCCTTGTAAATATCTTTCAGCCTGAGAAAGATTTAGTCTTCACTATGGGAATGTTTGAGAGAATCTACCCCCTAACTTTTATATATACTTGGGTTAAGCAGTTTGTACATTTTTGGTATTTTATGTGCCTGAAAGGTTTAAAGAATTTAACCCATAAGAGTATATTTAAATGTCTAACTCAGTACTTGATTTAGGCTTATAATTTTAAGTTGAAATTTTACCACTTATATATAATGTGGAAACATTTAATACACTTTGGGATTCAACATATTTATAAGTTTAATTTATTAGAAGTTATTAACTACTCAGGAAGATTTTAAGTCAGACAAGTAAAATATTTAAAAAGGAAATAGAATATATTATCTTTATTAATGCTGTTTATAATGTTTGTAGGTGTTTAATTAAATTGGGAATGTGATAGAATTTTATGCAAAGGCCCCCTTAAAGAAAATGTTGAAGTGTGCTATATTTATGATTTACAAGAACTACATTTTTAATCTTATAACTATAATGGGTTGACTTTTAAAAACAACCATAGTCTAGTTGCTATTATTTTCTCTATCACCACCAACATCATTGATCCTTATGTTAGCCCACTAGGGCTGCCATAATAAACTATTGCCAACTGAGTGGTTTAGACAACAGACATTTCTTATCTGGTTGTTCTCAAAGCCAGAGTCCAAGGCAGAGTGTCAGCAGACATGGTTCCTCTGAGGAACAGAGTCTTCCTCACTGGGGGCTACAAGGAAGACTCTGCTCCATGATCTGCTCTGGCTTCTGAGGATTTGTGGGCAACCTTTTGTGTATCTTGGCTGTGGAAGCAGCTTCCCAATCTGTACCTTCATCGCGCATGATGCTCTCCCTATGGTCAGATCTGTTTTTGCAACCAAATGTAACCTTTTGATAAGGGCACGGGTCATATTGAATTAGGGGTCACCCGAATGACCTCATTTAAACTTGATTAACCCTGTAAAACTCTGTCTCCAAATAAGATTACAATCTGAGGGATGTGGAATTAGGATACCAATATTTTTTTCAACCTATAACACTGCCTATTGCATGATTCCAATGTTTCTTTCAGTCATGTTTAAATTATTCTCTTCAATAATTTGTGCTCTACTTGTGCAATGTACACATTTTTAAACTGATTTCACACAGTTCTGTGTCCAAATCCTTGTTCTGACACTCATTCAGTGCGTCAGATGTTTTCTAGGGTTTGTTTTCTTTTTTGTTTTTGATTTTTTTTTTTTTTTGGTAAAATGGGAATAGTAATGTACTCCTTACAGTGCTATTATGTGAATTAATTTAAATAAAGTGAATAATACACTCAGAATAATTTATTGTAAAAAAAAGAATTCCAGTTAGGTGGAAGCTATAACTACTACTACTTTTGTTACTACTCTATTATCTATGTTTACTATTATTCTAGGAGACAATGTTTGTTCTTAAATATATTTAAATTGCTCATTGTATTAGTGTTATTTAATTGTTATAAGTTTACCATTAACTTAGAGGCTTAAAACAACAAGAATCTATTCTCTTACAGTTCTAGATTTCAGCAGTCTGAAATGAAGCTTATGTGGCTCGAATCAAAGTGTGAGCAGGGCTGGTTTCTTCTGGACCATCTAGAGGAGAATCTCTTGTTCCTTACAATTTCTAGATGATATTGGCATTCCTTGGCTTGTGTTATATCACTCCAAATTCTGCTTCTTTTGTTGAGCACATTGCCTTCCTCTGGCTGTATTTCTACTGCCTTCTGCTAATAAAGACCCCTATGATTACATTGAGATAATCAATAATCTCATCTTCCAATCCTTAATTTAACCATGTCTGCAAAGTCCTGACTTTTACCATGGAAGGTGACATACATTCACAAGGTCCAGATATTAGGGTGTAGGTATCTCTGAAGGCCATTATTCAGACTATTGCACCAATTTTTGGATTAAAACATTCATCTCAACACTCAAAAACTAGGATTCTTGGTAAGTTATAGCAAACCCAGGAAATGGCAATGCTATGTGGTTGTGTATATGCTTCTGATGGTGGCATTGGTCAAATTCACTATTATCTAGAAAGGGAAGAGGAAGTACTGTATACATGGGAATACTGAGGCAGGAAGGGGAAGGGGAAAATAGGGGCATTGCTGTTATACAGAAAATGTCACATTACTGCTCAAATGAAATATTGACTTTCAGCTCATCTGTGAGAGTTCCGTAGAGAACATGGGGCTTGAAATAAGCCCTGAGGAGAAGATGATGATCAGGGAACTGCAGGAAAGTAGAAGAGGGGTGGGGCACTTTAGACCAAAAAAAAAAAAAAGAAAAAATGTAGGAGCAACTGGAAATGTAATTAAGTTAGAACAAAGGAATAGCTGTGAGGAGAGTATAAGTAAGGATATATTCAGAGAAATAAGGGATGGCCAAGTGGGAATACCCAAAGACACTAAGTTGCAGACTAAAAAATTGAATATCATTTAATTATTCAAATTCCTTTAAAATGTTCAAGGAAAAAAATGTGTCAAAGCAGTTTTTCAGGAAGGTCAATGTGCATTTCTAATGGCGCCCTCTGCTGCTGTGGTAGGATCTGGACCAAGGTAGGCAGGTCAAGTGCAAAAGAAAACTAATGCAGAGATAAGAAGAGGAAGGGCATGGTGATCTCATGTCTGTGGAGGGAGTGATTAAGAATGAATGTAGGGGGGGGGTTTCCAAGGTTTCAAGCTAGGATCTTGGAAGAATTATTATGTCAATGAAAACATTAAAATGACCTGAGTTGTGAACTGTTTTTGGGTAATGATAGTGAGTTTGTTTGGGGTCACTGAAAATTAGATAATGGTGAACAAAGATTCCTGGAGAGGCCAGCTGACATTTGGAGAATTAGGATGAAAACCTAGGGGCAATGTATATAATACAGGGCTTCAATGTATATAATACAGGGCTTCAATGTATATAATAAATATATGCAACATACAACAAAGCTTAAAATAAAATAACTACTAACATTTAAAAAATTTGAAATAATTAAGGTCCAAGATGTGCAAAAGAGTAATAAATAAATAATAAACATTGATTATACAAAAGTGTCTCAATATGGTTTGAAGTGTAGCTAAAAATATGATTCAATATTAGTATTAATTAAAATTTGATTAACAATTGTTTTCTTGCTGTCTTGAAATGTAAAAGGTTTTCTCTTAAGATTATGGTGAGGGAGCTTAGATTCACATATTCATATCTGTTAAAATTAGAAAAGGTGTTTGATTTTTACTTTTTTCCCTATAGCATATGGCAATCATTCAATTGACATTAGAGTTGAATTCAGAAATAGGAGAGTTATTTTAAGAATAGCTATTGGCATATGTAAATCTAGAAGAATTCACAGAAGAACTTGTGTTGTTTATATGTGAAAAATATGTGTCATACTTTCCCAAGTAAATTTATTATAGCTTAATTTTCTCAAATGCTCACTTGGGGCAACTGCCTGTGATTTGATTTCTTCATCTACAAACTGGACATAAAGTATCCACAAAGCGAGAGCTCACCAATTTCTAACTGTTATTGTGAAGAAGTTATATATGTACGCATCATTTGATTGGGAGCCGAACAATGTTGTTGCATTAGCAACAAAGCAATTTAGTTTTCCTTCCACCTTAAAGATCACAGGCAGAACAACCCTTAGATGCATAAGCTTGAATGAGTAGGTAGAAAGCTCAGAATGGATAACCTTAATAATAATGGAATTCAAGCAGTTCAGTCAAAAACAGAGATGTGCAGAGAAAAGTACAGTTCATTTGACTAACCTATTTGAGAAGATAATATATCTTCTTTGATATTTTTAACAAAATAAGCAAGTCCAAATATAGATTACCATAACTGTTATTTCAATCAATTTTCTTGTCTATCATCTAGTATTTCTTTTATAGTTTCCCGAAAGAATGTCTCAGCCGTGTAAAATAAACACAGTACTGTAGTATATTGTTCTATTTGCAAATGTCCTATTTATTTTTATTGCTTATTCAGTGATCTCCCTAACCTGTAGTACCTAAGCAAATATTATTCCATTATCCATTCATTTATTCTATAAGAATGCATTACAACTCTACCACATATTGTGCATTATGTTAGACATATAGGAAAAAATAAGTGAATTTCCCTCCCAGCAAAGCGTTTGAAGCCTAGTCAGTTGAAAAGATATGTTTAAATATTTTTAAAAGCTCTGATAAACATAATAAATATCCACTTAAGATCATTGTGGTGACACAAATGATCTATATCTAAAGTGAATCAGACAAAATTTTCCCAAATCAGTGACATGTTAACTAACTCTCCAAGGTGAGTAGAAGTTCTCCTGATAGACTTCAGAGGTAAGGGGCATTTCCAACATGGGGCAGAGCATGCACAGAGCTGCAGAGGCAGCTGACACTCTGGGATCTGTAAGTGATTAATTGAGTTGTAAGTGCAGGGTGTATTTGGGAAGTGGTTAGAGAAGTGGTTAGAGATCCAAATGTAGGAAGATAAATCTATAATAATAAAAGTGTAATATGCAAATTAACCATCACTCTGAGACACCTAAGCCATGCCCACCAGCCAAGCCATGCCCACCAGCCAATCAAAGCGGCTGTATGCAAATTAACCCAGCCAATATGGAGGCCAGCAGCCACAGAGCTAGAGCAAACAGGAAGCTTCCATTGCAACTGTCTGCCTAGATTGGCTGGGCCTCTGCTCAAGGTAACAATGTTTCAATTATAGAAGATAAATAAACCCCAGAAACCTAATTCCAGCCAGACTTGCTGGAACCTTGGGTCAATGGGAGCTGTGGGAAGCCTAAAAATGGCCCTCAGCTCCTCACCCAGGCTGGCCACACCCCCAGGGGGTGAGGGTCTCCATTGGGTGGCTTGGCCAGCCTGCAAACAACCATCAGCCCCTCACCCAGGCTGGCTAGGCATGCCAGCAGGTGGACCCAAGGGGTCCCAGACTGTGAGAGGGCACAGGCCAGGCTGAGGGACCCCTGAGTGCACAAATTTTTGTGCACTGGGCCCCTAGTATGTTATATCTAGGAAACTAGGAAGATGTTGAAGGTGTAAAAGGCAGAGAAACAATTATCAGCTACTCCTCTCTCTAAATTCATGTACAGAAACTTCTAGCCTGTCCTCTCTCAGGTGTCCCTGTGTCTCTATCCCCTTATCCAACCCACATGGATTTTACCCATGTAATAAGAGAGAGCCTCACTGAAATACCTGCTCTCCGATATTGCTCAACAATTTCTCTTTAAAGCCTTGAAGCAGCATCTCTCAAACATTGTTTGGTCTCTTTTTTGTAAGTGCTATTTTTTTCTGTTTAGATTTTTTATGGAACAAACCAATTCCATATAATGACTTATAGCAGCTGAGACTCTTCTTCAATGTGAACATATTACTAACATATCCAATGTGAAGATTGTATGCAAAATGTCTACTAAGGATGTTTTTTATGAACTAATGTCAGAAAGGAGAATTTGAAGACTCCACTTATGGGTGGTTCTCCTTCATTATTAATAATCTATAATAATAAAAGCATAATATGCTAATTAGACTGAATAGCCAAATGTCCTTCCAGACGAAGCCAGGGCTGTGAGTGCCGAGCCCTTTGCACGAATTTTGTGCATCAGGCCTCTAGTAAATAAATAAAAGCCCTTATACTCTGTTCTGTCCCACAACTATAGTCTGCCTTTAAAGTTGGAGTAAAAAGTCTTTAGTGTGACTCCTTCTGGAATTTTTTGTTTGCTTGTTTCCTGCTTCCCAGATTCCTTGCATCAACCCTTCTTTGAAGAATAACAGAGATGATCAGTAACCCTCCACTCAGTGTATAATAGGCATGATTACAAAACTACAACTTAAGAGTCAGATAATTTAAAAGGAGGAGAAAAAAAGAGGATGTAAAAATAGTATTTTTGTAAACAGAAATGTGATTTCTTAAAAATACCTACAATTTAGGACTCAATAAATATATCAACAATTCTATATGTTAAATATAAGAACAATACAATATTTCAATTAACAAAACACCAGAATTCCTTTTTGTGTAACATGTATTGTTTTTGTTAAATGAAATTTTCTTGCATTAATAATGGTAAGGGGGTTAGTAACAAAAAGAAATATATTCTGTTATGTTCATTGTTGACTTTATGTATCATATTTCTTTAATTATTCCATAGCATTGGTATTAGGATTTTAAAATTCCCAAATTACATTCCAGAAAAGTTGATTTATATCTTTATTACTGATGGAATAGTGTGAAATGTCACAGGCTCTAAAACCACTTTCCCTTTTATATTTCACTTCACAACTTCAGGCTAATATTAAAATATTTAGTAGAGTCTGATCGTTTCCTGCTGGTTGGATTGTATTAAAATATATATGGCTTTTATGGTCATAGAAATTAAATATGTGAACAATCAGGCTTTGTAAAAATATACCACATGCTAACTCAAGTAAAAGCAATAAAATATAAACAAAATGTGAAAATTTAGAAGGTTCTCATAGTGTTCATTCTTTTTATGAGCTAACTGCTCTGTTGTGGGTTGTATTGCACACACCAGAAAAAAACAGACATAATTTAAAAGATCGTTTCATCTAGTTTTAAAAATGACAAAACTAAACTAATTTTTAGTTAGGTTTTTCAAACCATAAATCACTTTTAAGGTTAGTGGCTACTGATGTAGCATTCAGACACCTTGATAATAAAGAAGAGCACCCATCAGTCCTGGGGGTGTTGTTTAAAAGTGTTTTCCTACCGTTAAACAGTAAATCAATGACTGACTGGGTTTCAAACATGCCACATTTTACAATATAAAATGTCGTTTCTCCCAATCCCAGTTGAAGTAAAGTTCCTCCTAGAAATCTGCACTACACACTCCTGGATGAAGTCTGTTCACATGCAACCATGTAATTTCTAAGCAAATGCAGCAACTATTTCAATATTTGCTTGTCGAAGGACCAGGAAGTGTGACTCCAAGAAAAGAAGTGCAGAGTTCAGCATTCTCTCTTTTAATGGATGTGTTTGTTCACTTTGAACAAGGGATAAATTAAATAAGTCAACCAGGATAATGAAATTATTGTACTAATTTGAAAGGAAATATGATGCGCTACTTTTAAACATAGGCTAGCCTTAATTGTGTGTGTGATAGAGTAACACAATAAAGAGTGTAAGAGAATATGGGGGCTTTATTTAGTACATCCAAAATAAACTATGTAATTTATCTGCAGATTCACTACAAGCCACCTGTTAAACTGAATTTCTTGTAGAAAAACTGTGACCAATTTCAAAGGGAACTGAATTATGCTCAATGTTTGCAAATGTCACTCATCTAACAGCAATGCCATATGGGCGTTCCTGGAAAGTTTGACTTTTAATAAGCACAAATTTCCTTAAAATTAAAATAAAAAAAGATTTAGTGAAAAAGAAAAAGGAAATTCAAGCATGTACTCTCACCTGGAAGAATTACAAAAAGTCAGAAAATGGGATAATATTCTTATAATACCATATTCTATAATGTCAACATATGTCTATGACATCTGAGCCAATCTTTGGAGACATAAGATTCAGGTGCTTTCATTTCCATTTCGGGCTATTTTCACAGTTAATATTAGTGTAAGGTTTTCAGATTATCCTTTAAACATCATTGCACGGACACAGTGGCTATCAATATAAAATAAAAATAATTGAAATGTATCAGTGTATGGATTGGATTGTATATCATTTGGGCTAAGAACTTGCAAACACAAAGCAGTCCTCGAACCTATTTAGCATTATCTGGTTGAGATATTTTAGCAGACATCTCCATTAGTTGGTGTCTTCATCTTTTTAGTCCCAGAATTTAAATCAGATCAAAAATCTCTTAGGATCACAAAGCCTGTTTTTCTCGGTAAGGTCTGCTATTGATAGGTGCTATCCAAAAGACATTTAAAATTAAATGTGTTTTAATTTTGAAGCTTAGGACTCAATTTGCTTCTGAAATCAGAATTGATTTCTTAGGGTCACTTACCATGGAGAATAGAAGTGCTCTGAAAAGGCAGAGGTTTACCCTGTGTGGTTCCTTAGATCCCAACTTCTGCCTGAATGTTAGAGCAGCAGCATTCTAGGACATGATTGTTCTTTTTTTGTTTTCTTAATGCTATTTATTTATAGGAATTATTAATAAATGTGCCCTACTCATCTAGTTCATCTTGGTAAATGAATAACAAATTGGTGTTTGGGGGGCGATGTACCATGCAAAATGCAAATGGGATTCCTGAATTGAAGACGTCCAGCATGGATCAAGACCTTGTCCATATGTGGGATTTTTGTCTAAGCAATCTGTTTATAAGCTTTTTAATGCTTGAACAGATATCGAAGCAACAGAGACATATTATTTATTAATTGTGCACCGTTAATAGCAAGGTCACACCAACTGCCAATCCATATGGACACAGAGCCCTCAGTCCTAAATCTGCTCAGATTAATTTCTTTCAATGGCATCCAACAGCGTGAGGATGAGGTGAGAGTCTGGTTTGGCTCCTACCTTCATATGCCACGCTTGGCGGATTAGTTCACTAGGACTTCTTTACAAGCAAGAAAAGCTGCCATACCTCTGTCCAGGCCAGAGATTTATGAAGATGGAGATGAAAGGATTTTAGGACTGCTGTGTTTTTCCCAGATTCTTTCCAAAGCCTGCATAATCCTTTTGTTTCCTCCACCTCCTTCCCCCCTCCCAAAGGGGTGATAGAAAAGATAAGAAACATGCTGCACCAGACTCAAACAGCTACAATATCCAATGATATTCAAGGGAGCTCTTACTTGAAAAAGTTCAAACTTTACAAAAATAAGTAGGCTTAATTGCAATTTCAAGATGTTTGTATTTGTGATTACTGGTTGCTTTCAATAATCCAATTCTTCATGTAAAATGTAAAAAGTGTAAAATCTAATTATCGACACCCAGGCACACATTGTATGCCAAAATTCATTATGTTAATTTTTTTTTTTTTTTAATTTGGAGCACATTCTGACCTTTCCTACATTTGCAAGCTAGCTTAATATTCCCGGATGAATATCAGTTCAGAGAAAGGACCTAAGTTTAGCTCTTTGCAGAGCTACTTTCTGCTATGTGACCGCTCCCATTCTTCAGAAGCTGAGATGCTCATGTTGAGGAGTTTGATTTTTCCTGGTAACTCTCCAAGAGTGCAGCACAGTGTGACTTTCTACCCTTCTCCCTCACGTCCTCCTGCCTCACTCTGTCTAAACGACTAACACAAATGATAGGTATTAGGAAAGGTTTTTGTTTAACAAATTAAAGTATAAGGAACGGAGTATGGAGTGCACACGTGGCATGTGCTTTATTAACTCTCAGCCTTGCAAGTCACCCTTTAGGGCAGCATCTTCACTGTGTAAATCGGTTGTTCTGTAAATTGTTAGAAAAGATGAACTGCTGAATCTGTGGGACTGCACTGTGAACTCTAACCTCCACTCTTTGCTGGGAAAGAACTAAAGCAACGTTCAAAAAAAAAAAAAAGCCACCTTCAGAAAAGGTGGGACACAGCAGCAGCAGCAACTATACTATAGATTTCTTCTTTTTTTTTTTTTAACCTAGAAGACTAGCTATTTTTAACCGTCCCTGTCCAGTGCTTGAAGTAGTTAAGGGGGCACATATCCTCTGAGAAATGTGCTTGAAGAAGCCTCTTATCCACAGGCAAGAAGGAAACCAGTGTGTTTAGCATCACTTTAGCTGCAAATGGCAGGCACAGGCACACAGACGGGGTGGTTTGCCCAGTTTCTGCACGAGGCACACCGGCAGGAAAGGTAATTTTCTCTAAGAAACAGCTGGACCCTCCAAGCAGACGCAGGACCAGTGGAAATCGCTGGTTTTCCACCGAAACAACAGTTTTTAAAAACCATTTACTCTTGGCAATGGTGACACTCCCTTTGCATTCCATGATGTTTGTTTTCAAACATGTCATTTAGAACGTCACAGGTGCTTCCTGAGGAACGTTCTTATATTTCTAGTTGATACGCTTTCAGAGACTTTCTAAGTGTTGTATTGTCCCACTCTCGAGCGATATTTAATTGGCTCAGAAAGCTCACTACAAAGCCTGATCTTGAATATTTTTTTCCCTTTTCTTTGCTTATCTTTCTTCTTCTTTCATCTTTAATTCTTCAGTCCAGAGGACTCAACTAACATTTTATTAATCTTAAAGATTTCTTCTAAACCATTTGAGAAGACTCTACGCTTTGACTTTTGGATTGCAGGCAGCAGCTTGCTGTAGATCTAATGAAAATCTGTGCATATTCACAAATTGACTTAAAGGAAATACATCAAATGTTAATTCATGATGCAGAAGTAATATGCAAATAGAGAGTCTAAAGTTACTGCACCATCATTTTTAATGAAATAAGTTATTCAGCCCTTACATTTAAGGAAATAATAAAATAATGCCTTGGCTCAGTGCACTGGAAGAGAGAGTCGCTTCCTCTTAATTCACTGATTGCCAATTCACTTCTCTTTGCCACCAGATGGATTTGAACTTACTGAACTGAATTGAAAAAATTTTTTTCTTTTATCTTAGTTTAGGTAAGCTTGACAGTAAAGATGCCTAGTTGTGTACAAATTAGTTGCCAATATGTTTTATTCACATGTAAATATGCACATATATGTATATTCATGAGACAGATTGCTAATTTGATACAAAATTGATACAAATTCAATAAATGTATTATTGTCTCTCTAAGATGAAAGGTATAAAGCATAACCCTCACTGGTACCTATCACATTTTCAAACTTTAATATTTATAAAACATCATTAAATTATGTCTGAATTAAAATTTAATTATACATTTACCATTACTTCCAGCTAAGATTTATTACAGAGAAAAAAATTACTAAATAATTCTATCAAAATTGAGTGTATTTCCTATAGATGGAAAATATTTATTAGCAATAATCTTACAATTGATGCTTCTACAGACTTTTTTAAAGTTAGCGGGAATCTCCATTGCACAGCAGGACATTCCTGCAGAATTCTACCAAAGAGACATTTTTTTTCAATAATATACATAGACCCTTCATCTTTAAAACAGTTCTTTGTGTTCAAGACAAAGTGTAATGCTATGGAAAAACAACAACAACCTTGAAGAATGATTGCAGATGTTGGGTAAATTTACCCAGATTCTGTCCATCTTCTGTCTATTATCTCCAAGGACACGATGGCATGTATAGATTTGCTTCAGTACAGGCAACCTAACTATCATAGTGTAGGGATACAAGAGGTGAAATAGCAAGGAAAGTATAATGTGAGTATATGAAAACCAAATAATAAAAGAGAGGCAAAATGAATATAGTTGAGACAGGAAGAAATCTTAGACATGTAAGACTGCATCACATAACAAAACGCCACGGAAATGGGTGAAAAGAAAATACTTTTTGCTTTGTCAGCTAGTTATACAAAGCTAATGAGGCTGCCTCAAATCAGGGGGAAGATGGACTTGGGTTTTGTTTGTTTGTTTGTTTTTTAAGTGCAAAGTGTTTACTGTACTTATACTGGTTATAGTATTCAGTACCTAAAAGTTGGTAGATGCACTAACTTATTTATTCATCCATGCATTCATTCTTTAAATATTTAGGCTCAGGAGCTTCATAAATCAGACATTCTCCTAGATATATATTCTAATGATGGAGACAGACATAACAACTATTGATTATATAGAGTAAGATTATTGTTATGAATGGACTACAACAGGAATATGTACATATATACGTAGTAGTGACTAATAATACTGAGGTTGTTAATATAATTTTTCTTTCTAAATAATTTGTCTAAGAATCATAATGTAGATTTAATCTCCATGATTTAGTCAATTTTAAGGTGACTCTTGTTTAAATAAAATCTATAGAAATTGTGTAATTAAACATCCAAAGTATGTATCTTTTTTAAGAAAATAAATAACAGCAAGTCATTGTTTAACAGCTTTTGGAAGAATGAAGATATTAAGTTAATCACATTTTTAAATTTCATATTGTGAGGATTTCAAAACATTGACTATTGTACCCTTTTAAAATTTATTTCCATTTATGAATAAGGTGGTTGTATATTTAGATGTATTAAAACATAAGATATTATTATGATAAATGTATGGATTCTGAAGTTATGCCCTTTTCTAGGGTATTAACTACAATTCTATAATGAGTTTTTAGCCTGTCAAATTTTAAAACAATTGAAGTAAGACAAATAAGTGAGCAATACACATGAATACAAGTTTAATGAGAATGGAAAAGTGAGAAATTTTGGTCAATGTAAGAAAAAATGAGATTCTTATAGAGGAATAAATAGATCATAAGTAATTACTAATAGAATGCTTATGGGATAATGCTTTGTGTATACACACAGTCAAATATAGCAAGCACTCTATGCAATCTTAGTGGTTGTTAGGAAAGGGAATGTGCTGTTGTAATGTGTCAACACAGAGATAGAATGATATATGGCTTGTCAACGTGAAATTTTGTAAGGGAGTAACAATTTTAAATAAAAATTATAAACTATTTCCACTCTGCTTAAATATCTACCAGATATAACTTCAGACTTTATAAAAGGGGTGTGTGTGTGTGTGTGTGTGTGTGTGTGTGTGTGTGTATGAATGAGAGGAGAGAGAGAGAGAAGAGAAAGGGAGAAAAACAAAATGCCTGAACCTACTAGTGAATAGGATTATGTTGACAATAGAGCTATCCTGGGCATAAATAGGTATCTACATGGTTCGAATGTCCATTTCTACTCATAAAGAAGTGGTAAAAGACTGCATAAAGTTGTGATTTGGTTTGAATTCCTCTTATTTTATTGTGTATCTATATCATATCCTATTATTGGCCTTTCATACTATGTTTCACTCTATTCATTCTTGGTTTACCAGCCCTCTATTAGGACACATATCTTCATTTTGTACCTGTTCATCAACATCCAATAATTACCTCTTGTTTACTAACATCATGGATAAACTCTCTTTGGTCTTCTATCCTAGTCCAAAATTACTGCAATGATGGTATTCCAATTATCTACTGCTGTAAATAAGCATGCCAGCATTCACTGGTTTAAAACATTCATTTGTTAGATCTTTCATAGTTCTCTGTTGACAGGCTTGCCTTGGTAATCCTTACTTAAAGTCTTTCATGCAGTTGCAGTCAAACAGAGGCTGATGCTGAAGTCATTTGAAGGGCTCAGTGTCCAAGATAGGTCATTGCCAGTGCCCATAGTTGATTTTGGCTCTCCACTCAGATGGGTTTTTAGTGCAGAGGCTACACTTTGTGGCTTGTGCTTCTCGAAGTACAATGAGTGCTTTCTAAGAGGGTGACTCTTAAGAGTCAGTTTTTCAAGATGCTCAAATGGACTGCAAGGCTTTTACTTAGCCCCAGAATGCCACATTCAACATATCACATTAGTCAAATAAGTCACTAAATGCAATGCAGACTTAGGAAAGAGAGAATTTGACCTCCTGATGTGAGGAGCTGTAGGCATGTACAGCAAGAGAAGGAACTTGTGATGAACGTATGAGACTATTCTCCACAGACCACCCTATGGGGGCCATAATTCGTGTCCCTTCCAGAGGCAACATATACATATTCTCGATTCAAGATCTTAAAACTAACCTCATTGTAGTACTGGTTCTAAATTCAGGAAATGTGCATGCAAATTAGGTTCCAGTCCAGGTCGTCACATATGACTCCTCTCAGTCTGAAAACCTATAAACTAGGAAGAGTATGTATCTCCCCCTCCACCCTCCTCCTTCCAAACCCAATATAAAATGGTGATGCAGGAGTAAGATAATTGCACCAGACACTCCTGTTTCAAAAGTGAGTAAAATGACAGGTGGCACATAGCCCTCAGCCATCTATAGCAATTCTGAAATCCAGCTCTGCTCATATCACTAGTTACCTGCTTAGCTTAAAATCTGCTTCCTGGGAAGGATCTTCTGTGTCTCTTGAATACATACTCTGGTCTCTTAGTTCTGAAATCCTAGTCACCCATGAGAAATGGCCTGTGTATGGAGAAGGGAGCTCATCATCTTGCTTTCTAGAAAGCATGGAAGATTGGGAGTCCTGAAAGCTTTCACTTTGAAATGCCTCGGCCTTTTTTTCTCGGAAGTGATGGCATTTTTTAAAGCAAATATTTCTAAAATGTTAGATATTTCTTATAAATTTGATTGAGATACAATTTACTCACCTGAAGACAGGGTGAAAATTTCTTTGAAACCATTTCATTCTAGTTAGGACTAAAAGTCATGGTGCTGTGGCACAGTGCTATTCAGATTTTAGAAATATTTTGTTATAGAAAGAGAGCTTAAAGACACATCATTATTAGAATTCTACACTGAAAATACACTTTTAAGATTCTGTTTTTAAAATATATTTTATTGATTTTTTACAGAGAGGAAGGGAGAGAGATAGAGAGTCAGAAACATCAATGAGAGAGAAACATCGATCAGCTGCCTCCTGCAAACTTCCTACTGGGGATGTGTCTACAACCAAGGTACATGCCCTTGACCAGAATCGAACCTAGAGCCCTTCAGTCTGCAGGCCGATGCTCTATCCACTAAGCCAAACCGGTTAGGGCACTTTTAAGATTCTTAAAAGTCTTTTCATCTAGCTGAGTTGGTACACAAAGCATTACCTTAAATATTTCTTATTTTAAAAAATAAGATCTTAACATAAGTTCTAATAACCTATACCCTCAGATGGAAAATTGCTACGCTTACCCTGAAGCCTAATTTTCTGGCAACACCTAGTATTTGCCTTGAGCTCATTTTTCTTAGTTTGAAAGCTTTTTTGTTATTGTGAAATATGATAATGAGAAACAGTTTAATCTAACATTTCCAAGCTCCTTTACATATTCTCAAAAGTATCCTTGAAATGGAACAATTCTTTTTTTTAATCCTCCCTTTATCTGTACCTAATTATACGTGGCTTTCAAGAAACAGTTGCAGTTTTATGGTTCTGGAAATCTTAATCAAAATTCATTATACCTATTTTCTGTTTCTACTTAATCTAAAGTAAGACAGTTGCCAAACATTTTGCTACTCTATATAATGGGTCACTTTTCTTCATCCTCTGATTGATTGTCTTCAATGCCTTCAGTCTACCATAATCTCCTTAAGAACTCTCCAGTTTATGCCTGCCTCTCGGTTTCAAAGAATGACTAGATGATTTAAGGTTTTGTGATGATAGAAAACAACTTGTGGTACTAAAGTTTGTGGCAGTCATTTATTTCTGTGAAAAAAAAAATAACCTACTCAGCCAATGTGGCTCAGTGATTGAGTGTTGACCTATGAACCAGGATTCCCAGTCAGGGCACATGCTCAAGTAGTGGGCTCAACCCCCAGTGTGGGGTGTGCGGGAGTCAGCCAATCAGTGACCCTCTGTTATCATTGACTTTTCTATATCTCTATCCCTCTCCCTTCCTCTCTGAAATAAATAAAAAATAAAATTAAAAAATAGAAATACTCCATCTTCAGTGGTTTAAAACAACAATCTACTGTGATTTCCTATGGTTTTGTAGGTTTACTGGTGTTCACTGGTTGATTGTCACTTTGGATTCCTTATGACGTTAAAATAAATAGGAATCTGCGGCTGAAGTCATCTGAAGTCTCAATGTTCAGACTGAGGGTGTGGTTATAAAAACTTACGTGAAGACATTACTTTGTTAAATATCTGAGATGACTTATTCACGTTGTTGTCAGTGGTACCAACTGATGCCTAGAAGCTCATCTGTGTTGCCTACCAGAGCAGCTGCAGATGTTCTTTCCCTGTGGCTCCCACTGACTTCTCACGGCATGAGAATTGCTTTCAAAAAGGAAACATCCCAAGAGCAGGCACTCAAGAGGTGTAGATAGAACCTGCAAGCCTTCTTTAGACTTTGTTTTGTTAATACCAAGAATGAGACTTGCACTGCAGCCTGTTGGGCTAGACAGGAGCAAATAAGAAGTAGCTTATGCATCCAGGGAAGGAAGTAAGTGATGACAGTCATTTTGAAAACTATCTGCTACAAAGACTGCATGCAAATTCAGTAGAAGAATAATGCCCAGAGTGGGCAGACTGCAGAAGTAGATCTATAATAAATTTCATCTGTGTATGTATGCATGGTTCATAAAAAGCTGCACCACTTCGGTCCGCTTACTAACTTCCTCTCCTCATTAATTTACATTTCACCTTTAGAAATCATGTTAGAGAAAGACAAATCACTAGTATGTCAGTTGCTAAATTGTTTTGTTTTTATTGTTTTATAAAAACTAAGGCTCATATGAGTTTCATTTTAGGAACACACACACATACATTATGAAGGCACAGATTAATACTACGAGAGGTCTATTCCCTGATAAGTGCCCATGTAACAAATAAAAATTGTTTTTAGGTTTCATTTAGTTTGTTAGATAAATTAGCAGAGATTAATCTTCTATAGAATTTTGATTCTCAAAGACTGTTTTAACCAACCCAATGTTTACTGTTCATTATACTGTGCTGATTTCTAATTAGTCTCTATTACTCAATTTATCTAAATAACGATTAAAATTACATACCACTCGGTCATTTTAGAAGCCTGAGATTGTAATGGTTATAGGTTAATTATTTTATTTTTTACCAAAAATGTGTTGGCTCTTTGCCTTCTGAATCATCAGGTTTCTAGCTTTAGAACCACATGTACATTCATAAAATTTTTAGGAGTAAGTTGCACAAGTAATTTAAGATGTTTAATTAAAAATATGGTATGTAAATGTTCTGCTTTCAAGAAAATTACTTAACCTCTATGTGCCATCTTTAAAAATAGAACAAAATAATTATCCTGTATTATTTCGTTGACATGTTTGAAGGGACTGCTGAGGGAATTTGTAGAGTGCTTCAAGCCTTCATTATTCTATAGTTCAATTTAAAAGAGCAGAAGCTAATGTATGAATAACTCTGACTTTCAAAAAAACTTCCTTTCAAAATGCACACATGAAAACGTACACGTTCTTATTAAAGTTGGGCAAACCCAAATATTTGTCAACCAATATCCATTCAAAACATCAATAAATATGTACTGTATTAAAATATGTGAGGTTTATATGAAAAAATAGTTGTGACCACAGGAGCTAATTGTAGGGATAAAGAAAATAAGCTAAATAGTATAAGAAAAAGGTTCACAGATTTTAGCTATATGCATCTTGTAAAGAATTACTGAATAAGGTAACACTAGAGGGTAACTAGACTTTAAAATATTTTGTGTGGGTTATAAAAGAAATACCTATTCAATGTAAAAGTTTAAAAAAGAAAATAATATAAATAAGAAAATTACCACTAATCTTGGACCATCCATTTACCGGTTTTTGGAACTTAGCATGCTTTCTAATTTTTAAAGTGAAATAATAATACCTATTTTGTAGGCTTCTTTATAGGATTCAATGTGTTAAACTGTATAGCAAATTTATAAGAATACTTAGCACATAGAAAATATTCAAAATGTTAGCCATTATTATGATTACCATTATTATGTAAATTAATGTATTTTTTAAAAATTCTTGAAACTCTGCTAAGTGTCAGGCATTAGTCTAGTCATTGGTCATATACAAGAAAGCTTAACAGAATAAGGTCTTTGTCTCATGGAGCTCACAATCTAATGGAAAGAGACAAAAGTACACATTAAAATTAATGAGGATATTGCATATTAAAATATGGTAAGTACTATGGTTATAAGTTAGGCAAATTAAGTGGGACACGAATTGCCTGATGGGCATGTAGTCACAATTTTAAGCAGTGTGAGTAGGACAGACCTAACAGAAAATTAATACGAGCAAAGACCCGGAGGAGTTGTTGGAGTAAACCATGCGAAACATACAGTGCAAAGGTCCTGAGACACCAATGCACCTGAGATATTCAAGGAAAGGCATGGAGGCCTCTTGATATGGCAGATTAATGCAAGAAAGGGTGGTAGATGTGGTCAGAGAGCAAAATGAGAAGCTCATTGTTAAGGGACTTGTAAGGCAAAGGCTTTTAATCCATGAAAATGAGTAATTATTAGGATTTTGAACAAACATGATGGATGTTTTTAACAGATATGTTTTGCAATTTCATTGAGACTAGGCCATAAGACAAAAGAGGAATTAGGGGAGGTGGTTGAGAGACAACTGCAGGCATCCAGGAGAGAGATGATTATGATTTGGGCAAGGGTAGTACCAAGAAGTGATAGTGCTGAGGAAAAGCAGGCGATGCAGGAGAGAGAGAATAAATTTCTAATTTCTTAAAAACAATAATTGAATAGAAAACATAAGTAGATAGAGTTGCTTCAGGTTTGAACCCAGACTTTTCACACCGTAACAAGAGAGATGACAGGAAGGTATGGTATTAGGAGTTTGTGAGATTCTCTTAATATAAGAGAATTGTTGTTGCTGTTGTTTCTAACTGCGGAGACAAATACCATTAATATTTGATATGTTAATATACAGCTTCTCCTCCCTATTTATATATACAAAAGCCAAGTAACTGAAACATCAGAATGACCAGAACGACCAGAATGACTGGTCACTATGACGCACACTGCAACGACCAACCAGCCCGATCGGGGCCCTGATTAGCCCCCCACAACTTCTTGCAGCCCCTTCCCCTGGCTGGCCTAGCCCCTAATTTCCCCCCACCTTGATCAGGGCCAGGGCTGGCCAACCTCCTGCTTCCCCTGCCCTCTGCCATCTGGCCTGATGGGCCCCCATTAGGGCAGGCTGATTGGACCCCACCCATGAATGAATTTGTGCACTGGGCCTCTAGTATTACATGAAAAGATTAAGGTAGAGATTGGTGCGAGGTATTGATAAGCTAAGAAATGCCAAAGATTGCCAATAAACCACCAGTAGCTAAGGGACAGATATAAAACATTCTCCTTCACAGCCCTCAGAAGAAACTAAACTAGCTGACAGCTTGACCTTGTACTTCTAGCATCCAGAAATGAGAGGCAATAAATTTCTGTTGTTTAAGGTACCAGTGTGTGGTAGTTGTTATGGCAGCTATATCAGACTAATACACTGCCTTAGCTAAGTGATCATGGTTAACATCAACAGAAATAAGTCATGTTAATCCCCTTGATATGATGTAATGAAAATTCCAATTTACCTCTGTTGTTCTCCTCTCAAATACTACAAACCCAGTCAAATCATGAGAAAAACATTAGACAAACCCCAATTATAAGATATTCTATAAAATTCCTGATCAGTATGTGTCACAACTATCAAAGTCATAAAAAAACAAAAAACATGTGAGAAACTGTCACGGACAAGAGGCATGTAAGGAGACATGATAATTAAAGAACTATGGTAGTGTTGGAAAATTGCATACTGGAACAACAACAAAAAATTAATTAAATCTAAATAAAAAATAAAATTTAGTTAGTAAGAATCCAACAATATCGGATCACTAGTTATACATAATCTATCATACCAAAAGCATGAAATATTGGCAAAATTAGAGATAGGGCATGTAGGAACCCTTGAATATCTCTCATATTTTTATAACTTTAATTTTTTGATATTGTAATATTTTTAATTTTTCTGTAAAGCTAAAACTATTCTAAACATAAAATTTATTTTCAACAATTGTGGGAATTTTTTTACTGATCCCTACACTCATTTATTCAGACCTAGATCCTTACTAACTCTGACAGGATTTACCAATGTCTAACCGAGATGCTTTCCACAGTTAGGTTAAAACATACAGTTAGTTTACAGTGACATTGATAGCAAGCTAATGGGTTCACAAGCATGATGAAAGCCATACTTATTTTCCTTTTCTCATTAAAGATTTGAGAAAAATCATATAAAATATTGTTTAATAATAATTTTAAAAAGTTTGAAAATACTGTGTTTAGTTTTTAAATTCGGTTAGTTACATAATCTAACACAGGCTGAAATGAAAGGGGAAGATGATAAGGTGAAAAAATATATTTAAAAAACAAGTGTTTCTTCATGTAAACCAGAGAAGGATTTTATAAATCAATTGGATGGCAAATCTGATACTCAAAAGTATATTGATTACAGAAAAGAAAATACAAAAAGATGTTACACGTTAGTCTTTTCACTGTAATTTTTAAAGCAACAAAATAGGTTAAATGGAAACATTTAAATTTTTACATTCTAAATAATTAGTTAGAATAAAAAGCAATATACAAAATATACTGACATTGAAATATGCAGAGAAATATAGTAAAATATTAATTTAAACAAAAACGGTTCAATTGAAGTCAACAAACAAACAAAATATAGTACTTCCAAATAGAAATACAATATAAAATGTTGTAAGACTCATTTATTTGGCTTCCAAGGATAAAAATGATCTTTAAATAATCTCAATTTACTTTAGAATTAGTATTACACTTTCCAGTCACTTTGAGCAATGCCAATGACTTTGTGGATCTAAATTAAGAAAAAACAAGTGAAATCTAATTTTAAAATGAGGTAAAACCCTAATTTCAATATCAAAAATCATGCTAATCTTCGGGGAAAAGTTTATAATGTAGACTGTTGTTTTATTGTAATGACCAGTTATACTATTTAACTATAGATATTCTACTCATGCTACATGTCAGAAAATGAGATTTTTAACTTGCTATAACTTCAGTGTGCTAATTTAGAAGAATTCAACTTAACACCATGCTGTATAGCATGTTTTAGGGTTTTTATATTTTTAAGAATGCATCATGAAAATCAGAAGATGAGTCCAAGTTGCATTTCTAATAGATAAACATGGTGTCACTGAACCCTGTCTGCTGAGTGTACCTTTGGGTTGTTGTTCTCACAGTACTAGCCTTTCTTCTGGTCCCCTCTTATGAACAAAGACAGCTGGTCAGGGTTTGGGATATGAGCTGTGACATCAGGTTATAGCTAAAGTTAATTATTCTGTAGATGCATCAAACCGAAGACTTTGACCTCAAGAATGTCATGCTTGAATAATTTGGACTCACTTGGCCACAGATACATCAGTTTAAAACTTTGAAACAAATGCAGGTAGACTAGCATTTGAACCAGTGGTGGTAAGGTTGGGTGGGAACTCATTTTTCCTCTGCATTTTGATTTTACCTTTGAATAAACTAATCCATTCCCAAGATTGTTGCCTTTGCTTCTCCCTCCTCTATATTTACTTTTGTTCTCTGCTCACAGATCTCTAAACCCTCACAAACTCCTAAGAGAGGATGAAACAGTCCACTCTTTTGTCTCCCTTAAATCCGTCACCTAGATACTCTGCTAGTCAAGAATCACTAAGTTGTTTTTCTATCAATTGGGATAGTTTTCCTAATTTGCATAATTTGTGAGTTTTTTTTAATAACTGTTATTTTCAAGCTTGGAACACTGATATGTGTATTAACCCTAATCTTCACTCAATTTTCAAGGGAGATTAATCAGGATGCTGTGTCTATTTTTTCTGTATAATTATCTCTTGGTTTTATCCCTCTCTACCTGTATACAGATACCACTGTAGCATATGTTCTCCATTGCTGATCCCTAATATAATGAACATCTTTAATGACTGGCCCCCCATATAGGACATGGTTCTATATCCTCTGCAATATAGTCCACTCATAATCATTATAACAGTCTCCCTCAGATCCTGACATAATTACTTACTCCCCATTACATATCATACCCAAACTCTTCTCACTAACCTCAAGAGCACACATCTATTTCTTATCCCTGTCTACATTAATTTCTCATTACCCTCCATTGCGTCACCATTTTCAGCACAGGGTCAATAAGTTATAAGTCACAGAGAAAATTAACCTCTATTCCCCTGTTTTCAAATCACTAAAACCTCAACAGCTCTCCTCTTGCCCCTCATGCCCTCATGGAGTTGTTTACCCCTCTGTGTGTTAATCATTAACTGTTCAAGAACCAACCCAAAGATAGCTGAGGAACCCCGACTCCCTCTACTCATATTCTCACTCGGCCTCTTCCAAGTACTCAAGTACCCACTCTACACTATGTTGTCTTTAATCTTTTCAAAGTTAGAGCTCATGGATTAGAGCTACACACAAGGCATTGATAATTCACAAATTGTTGGGTGAAAAACTGTGGGGGAATGTACAGTTTGACATGTTATAGTAGGTATTTTAATGCAGTAACAATGTTATAAATGCAAAGACAAATGTAAATTTTTCATAAATATATTAAGATATGATAAAATATGAATAAATGTAGGAAAGTGGTAAATCTGGAATGCAGAGAAGAGGTAAGTTCTGTGCAGGAATAAGAGAAAGAGGGGTTTTCAATCATACAGGAAATGCTTTATTTCTTAAACTGAGTGGTGAATACATGAGCATATGTTATATTATTTCTCTTTTCTGTATATTTTATGCTTTTTATAATATACTTGAAAGGCAGACAATTTCCTTGATATTAGGCCCCAAACTCATAAACACACACACAGGCACTATTCTCTCAACTAATCTGTAATATTAGACACTTAATTGCAGGAGCAACTGACAAGATTATCTAGTCAAACTTCCCTCAACTTAAGAATACTCTACCTAATATTTCAATAATTTATCTATTCAGGTATTTATTAAACAATTAAAAACATATTTAAAGAGACAAATGGTGGTGGGGGTTAGAGAGCAAGCAAAGGACTTGTATACATGCATATTAGCTTAACCAATGGACACAGACACTGGGCAGTGAGGACTTGCCTGAGGTGGGAATGACTGGGGGTGGTCATTTTGGGGGAAAGGAGACATATGTAAACTTTAGACAATAAAAAATAAATAAAAACTAAAATAACATCCTATAAAATAAAAGGGTAATATGCAAATTGACCCTAATAGCAGAACAACTGGGAATGACGGTCACTATGACACACACTGACCATCAGGGGGCAGACACTCAATGCAGGAGCTGCCTCCTAGTGGTCAGTGTGCCCCCACAGGGGGAGCTCTGCTCATCCACAAGCCAGGCTGATGGCTGCCAGCACAATGGTGGTGGCGGGAGCCTCTCCTGCCTCCTCAGCAGCACTAAGGATGTCCAATTGTAGCTTAGGCCTACTCCCTGCTGGCAAGTGGACATCCCTCAAGGGCTCCCAGGCTGCCGGAGGGATGTCTGACTGCCAGCTTAGACCCGACTCCCTGGGGAGCGGGCCTAAGCCAGCAGGTGGACATTCCCTCAAGGGTCCCAGACTGTAAGAAGGCACAGGCCAGGCTGAGGGACCCCCCTGAGTGCACAAATTTTTTTGTGCACCAGGCCTCTAGTAAAGTAATAAAAACATATTTAAAGGGACCTCTTTGTGGTAAACTAGAATGTCAGTGGAAGACATGGAGGGGAATAAAAATCTGCCTATTTACTATGGGAATTTGGATTGTGGAGGGAGGGACAGATCTATAAAAACTCAAGTGGGATGACTTATAGATGCTGCGATAGAAGAACCCAGGCAGAAGACAAAGGCTGATGTTGTAAATCTGAAGGTAGCCTATTAAGTGGGGTGCGATTTGAGGTCCAGAAAAGAATAAGACAATCTCTTCAATATTAGGATTTGGTTTCCCACTCTGAATTCTCTGACCATTTAATGATGCTCTGTACATATGATGTTTCTAATATAAATGTATTTGAGCTATGTAAGTAACACATTTAATAATATCCCCCAAAGTTCCAATTGGTAAGATCTATAGCATAGTTAAAATGCATAGCCTATTTCTATGAAATCCAAGTTAAATGAGGTGAGGAAAGGGTCTGAAATAAAAGAATCAGCAGTAATCCTAAAATTTAAATTCTAGAAAAATGTCGAAAATATTCCCTTAGCTTTTTGGATTGATTTTTACCTTGATTGCAAATATTGTTTTGTTCACCTGAGTGGTTTCTCTCACTTTTATTTAAAATAGTGGTTAGAAGCACAGATGTTGGCATCAGAAATGCTCTATGTTACAGAATAGCTCTATGTCTTTAGGGAAATTTCTTACTCTGAGAACTAATTTTCTTTTATGTAAAATAAGAATGATACGAATATTACCATACTGTTATGAGAAATAAAATAGACAATTCACATAATATTTTTAACACATTGCCTGGCACATAAAAAACACTCAAAAGTGTTTATTGTGGTATTATCATTATTTTAAATTGCCAGTAAGGAAAATCTAAATGGCCATATGTTATCTTTTAGCAGATATTTGAAATTCAATGGTACGTCATTCCTTCCTAATCCCTTCTGAGTTCTTTGAATGCATGTTTTCTAAAACAAGACACTTTCAGTCTATACAAATTTGAGTAAAGCTATGAACTAGAAACTTGTACACTCTGCCTGATAACTCTAATCAGCAAGTATCTATGTGCTTTTCATTAAACATTGCCATGCATTCACTTTTTCTATTTTCTTTAGAAAGAAAGAGTTGATTTTAATTTGTGGCACAGAATGGTTGTAAGAAATTAGGAAAATTACTCCATAAAAAAAAAAAAAAACCCAAAACATGCCATCAAATTACACACCGCTAAGTGCAACATCATACCTAATGGCAATTTAAATCTTGGTTTTCTCTACAAATGTTACAATGATTGTTTGCTAGAGAATTCAATATAATATGTATTTAAAGTATGTGTATGCTAACTCTGGTATTCCATTAGGTTATTTTGTTTTGTGAAGTTTATCTTTCTGTAATTCACAACCATGATAAAACTACTAGAAAGTTGAAAGTTTTATCTGGTAAATAACATTTTTATAATTTATAGTTCTTGGGAAATAAAAATTAGATATATATACACACACACACACACAAACACATGTGTTTTTCTGAAGGAATATTATTATTTTCAAAGAGATCAATTTATAAAGAATACAAAGAAAATTCAATTTATTTTTTAAAGTCTTTTATCGATTACTTAAGCTTAGAGCAGCATCATTTCACATACACACAATAGAGCCCCTTCAGAACACTACATATAATCTTCTATAACCAGTTACCACAAATTGTGGCAACTTTTACAAATATGTAAAATGGATAGTTCCAAAATAATGGCATAGTATTGCCAAGCTGGTGTGGTTCAGTAAGTGTCAACCCATGAACCAGGTGGCCACAGGTTCGGCTCCAGGTCAGACCACATGCCCAGGTTGAGGGCTGGATCCCTGGTGGGAGGTGTATGTGAGGCAGCAGATCAATGTTTCTCTCTTATCAGCGTTTCCATCTCTCTATCCCTCTCCCTTCCTCTCTCTCTAAAATCAGTAAAGTTGTATTTAAAAAATAATTAATGGCATGTTGTGGAAAAAATGTGGTAATATGTAGTATTTTTTCTAGTAAGTGATTGATACATATTGACCTCCCATGGGAATGGAAGTATATTATGTAATCTGGTATTCTAAAGTGACGCTGTCTGAAATTATGGTCAAGGGACAGTGTGTGGTAACAAGCAGGTGCAAGCCATCTATCTTCATTTCCCTGGCTTTTATTAGTTAATACTTATTCAAGGTTTTAAGGTGGTGGTGAGGGCCATCCCCCCAAAGACACTTCCTTTTCCTGTCAATAAGTAAACCTTTGATTTTTAAGATGACAGGGTTAATGACCCTTTTAAAAAACTGTGCTAACAGGAAATCAGAAGATGAGCCCTCGGAAAGTCCGGAGAGGTTGGGGTGTCCGCGAGGAGCCCTTGTGTCTGGGGGACAGGTCACTGGAGAGAGAGCAAGGGGACTTGTGCCTCTCAGCGCCCGAGAGCCTCCAGAAAGGACAAGTCCTCCTCCAGCACTTGCCTTGCAGTTAGACACAGGGCGGTGATCACAGCGTTGGGTGCAGTCAGAATTTAATACCCTGGCAGCTGTGGAAACAGTAAGACGATCCACCTCACTATAGTGGAATTGAGTAACGTCCACAGGCTTCCCTCGGGTTCAAAAAAGCACCGGCAGTGCCTGCTCTACAGAGCTGCTTGTAATTCTCCAGACGTTTGAAATTTTCTTTTTTCTTTTTCAAAAGGGACATCAGCTGAAGGTCATTTCTCCTGACTTGGGTTTCAGTGATTAATTTCATTTCCCTTGTTCAAATGGCCTGTGTATACCTTACAAAATTGCATCAACAAATTGGGTTAGTAGCCTATTAGGCTAAGAAAAATAAAATTATTGTTCCCTCTTCGTCTCCGCGTACCATCCACTGCAGCGCAAGGGGGCCTCCCTAGGTCCCGGGTATCTTCACATGATAAGATGAACTTTAATAGAAAATCATAAGTAAGCAGAAGAATCCTGCTAACCCAATTTTCCTTGAGTGTAACATGATTAGAAGTCAGGGAAATAGGTAATATTTCATTTTCTGGATTTATATAGGATACTTTAGGAATCCAGCAATGCATTTTGTTTTATTTTTATTTTAATTGAGATGTAATTAATATATAATCTTGCATTAGTTTTAGATGTGCAGTGGAATGATTTAATATATGTATATATTACAAAATGATTACTAAAATAAATTTGGTTAACAGCCATCATCACACAGTTACTAATATTTTTCTTGTGATGAGAAATTTTAAGATCTACTCTCTTAGCAACTTTCAAATATACAGTACAGTATTGTTACCTATAGTCTGATGCTGTACATTACATTGTTGAATAGCAACACTTTTTGATTATAGTTTTGCTCCGTGCATAGGACATTGAATCTCTTTGGACAGTCGGTTTTTCTTTGAATGAATGCAATCATTTGAGGCAGATACATTTCCTATCTGCTCTGTTACAGATTCTTAATTATTTAAATTACTATTTCCCCATAGTAGTAACACCTTTACACTGTTCAAAACACCAAGAAATATTTTTACACTCCCACTCATAGAAATACTCAGTTCTCAGAAGAACAGAATACATGCTTTTTATGCAAGGGAATAAAATAAACCAAAAATATTGGATCTCTTGGATTAGGTAGAAAGTAGGTAGAAAGGGATGCCAACAAGGAACTATGTGTGGGATGGAACATGGTGTGTCGGTGTGTCTGCGTTCTGTAGCTGCTGGTACCCACACTCCTTCCTCGGGAGGAGGAAACAAATGCAGCAGGTGAGATGTGTGGGTGAGACATTTTTCAGAGGAATAGATGAAGTAAAACAGAGCTATGTGAAAGTCAGTGGAAAACTATGAAAAGAAACAACCAACAGCTGTTTTAAAACAAAACAAAAAACCCTTAGGTTCCCATTACAAAGAACTATTGTCTTCCACTCAGAAAGAATAGCAGTTCATTTTCCTTTAATTTGACACCCAAATTAAAAGTACAAAGTATGTCGATGTTTTAAGAGATTAGTTTGATACATTGGAAGTCCTGCAGTTTTGGACTTATTAATCATAAATCATAACTGTGTTTTCAGAGCAGAGAGCTAAGGTAGGAGTTGAGGCTGTGTCATACACCAGCCAGCGATGCACTTGTTTCTTCTTGATTCAGTGTGAGGTTACTTAGACCTTCCATCAGTTTGAGCTTCTGCTGGAGATGGAAATCAGGCTCCCTGAAGGGCTCCATTTACACAGGAGACATTTCCGCCAAAAAGAAAAAGATACCAATTATTAGTCATTTATGTCAATTTAGATTCAGTCAGTCAAGGTGGTTTTTTTTTTGGTAGTGGATTGTTTTTGAAGTTTGGGAATTACGTTAATTTGATTGCTTGCTCTCAGAATTGGATATTGTTTATTCTCTATGCATGCATGCTGGAAACTGATTGTTTTGATGCTGGAAACTGATTGTTTTCAACCAACCTTGGTTGCTCTGAAAGGTCAGAGGTATGCATCCATTGTTTAAGTTGAAACATTGTTAATCACAGCAAGTCCCCACCTGTTAATTACATGTAAAATTCTTGCTTGGAATTTCCTGCCTAAGGATATGGTTGTTTTCTCAGAGACTCAATAAAAGGCTGGTGAGACCCTGCTAGAGGAAGACTCCATGCCTGGTCCCCCAGTTTCCAAATTGATTCTTTTCTAGTCTTTCTCTCTTCATTTTGTGTGCGGCCTCCTTCAGAACCCAAACCCTAAACAGGAACCCTGAACCGTGCTGGACGTGTAAGGGGCTCCCACACAGGTGTTAGCATTTTTTTATCTAAAGAGAATATCTAATCAAATAAAAGAGTGATATGCAAATTAAGCATCACTCTGAGACACCTAAGCCATGCCCACCAGCCAAGCCACACCCACCAGCCAATCAGAGCGGCTGTATGTAAATTAACCCAGCCAAGATGGCGGCCAGCAGCCACAGAGCTAGAGCAAACAGGAGGCTTCATTACCTGACTAGGCCTCTGCTCAAGACAACAAAGTTTCAATTATAGAAGATAAATAAACCCCAGAACCTGAATCCAGCCAGCCTCGCTGGGACATTGGGTCAATGGGAGCTGTGGGCAGCCTGAAAATGCCCCTCAGCCCCTCACCTAGGCTGGCCAGACACACCAGTAGGGACCAGAACCCTGAAGGGACTGTGGGAAGCCTGAAAATGGCCCTCAGCCCCTCACCCAGGCTGGCCACACCCCCATGGGGTGAGGGTCCCCACTGGGGGGCTTGGCCAGCCTACCAACAGCCATCAGTCCCTCACCCAGGCTGGCCAGGCACGCCAGCAGGTGGACATCCCCCAAGGGGTCCCAGACTGCAAGAGGGCCCAGGCCGGGCTGAGGGACCACCCCGAGTGCACAAATTTTTGTGCACTGGGCTCCTAGTATATATATAATAAGACCTGTGGCCCTAACGCCATAACAACCAAAGACAAGCGTGTGTGGGTGGGGCTGTGCAATTCTGCACACTGGGCTTCTAGTATATATACAGTATATGGTTTTATGGGCCACCTACAGCCTATACCTCTGCTACTGCTTGTCCTTCTGCCTCCCCTCCTCTCCTCTATTTTTCTCCTCTCCATCTCCTCTCCCCTTCTTCTCCTATAATGTGCCCAGTTGTTCCTCCCATACATGCAGCCCCGAGGAGCACTTATTTAAGAACATCAGAATACTAACTATAGGACAATGGACCATTACTACTGGAAGTAACCTAATGTCATTCCATTTAACACTGATTTGTTTCTAAAGTTGTTTTATTTTTCGATGAGCAAACTTACTCAAAGAACAAGGGTAACTGGATGTTGTCTTCTATAATTCTGTATTAATAGACCAGGGAGGTCTTAAGTCGTCCATCTTAAATCAATGCCAGTTATCTTTTTTCAAGATTTCTAAATTGTTAGCATCTTACCAGAACACTGACTATAGGTTTAATTAGCAATAAGGTTGAAAAATAAATATAGGTGGTTCAAAGCAGCATCAAACTATATATTTACACTGTATAAATCATAACTAGTGGTTTACATTTAAATATGGTGTCTTTCAAGGAAAATCTTATGAAGTGTCATTCAATCTAATCCTAACTCCGCACATGTTATTAACCAGCAATGGGTGGTTTATTTTTCATGAGCCACAAAGGGTTCTGCTTCAGTTGTCTTCTTTTATTACTTTTCAAAGATTTCTTGAATGATCTTACCAATAACTGATTTTTAGATCTAACTGCTCAAAGCACCCAGTCTTTATAACTGCAGCCAGGACTTCTAATTTCTGTCTTGATACATGTACCTAATTGCCTATTAGACATATTTCTCTGGAGTTACCAACATGTGTCATAACAGTGCATGTTCAAAATATAACAATTTCTCATTTTCCTGATCCTCCTCTGCCATTTGCATCACAATACCAGTTTTATTCTGATGACCAAGACTGACTGCTGAGCACCCTGTTAGTCTATCTAACCTTCCTTTCCCCATGCCAAAACACTTACTGCATTCTCTTGATTTTATCTCTTCTATATCCCTTATATTCATCTCGTTTCCTTTTCCACCACTACTGACTTACTGACAGACCTCATTATCCTGGTTTATGCTGGTTCAATAATCTCCCTGTCAGCAGCCTTGACCCTCTCTAATCCATACCTGACATTGCAGCAAGAGTAATCTTTTAAAATGCAAATTTAATCATCTTATTTCCCTGTTAAACCCTTCAAATGGCTTCTCCTTTTTTATAGGTTAAAGTCCAAAAGCTTTTATATAGCATACAAGGCATTTCTGTGATCTCACACCCAAACTCATCTCTGGCTTCTATCCTTCCTTCCACCCATCATAACCCCTAAGTTTGATGGCCCAAATGGAACTTCTTAGAATCTCCCCACAACCCAGTTCTAGTGAATCACTTTCTGTGTTCTCTACTTATAAAGCACTTTACATTTTTATCTACTTATCAAACTCTTAGTCACACTTCAACATTTAGCGTCAGTGGCATACTCTGTATTAGTCTGAATTACCAAGTGAAAGAAAACCAATTATATATATGAAGGAGAACCAACTACTATAATGTGATTTCTTATAAGAAATTAGTTCATGCAATTATGGAGGAGGCTGGTAAGTCCAAAATCTGCAGAGTGGGCCAGTGGTACAAGAGACCTGGATAGAGATGATGTTTCAGTCTGAAGACCATCAGGCACAAAGAGCTGATGATGTCGATAAAGTCCAAAGGTAGCCAGCTGGAGAATTCCCTGTTGACCTTGAGGGAGGGTCGATCTTTTGGTTCTAGTCAGACCTTCAACTGACTGGATGAGGCCCACCCACAATGGGGAGTGCATTCTGCTTTGTTCAAGTTCACTGATTTAATACTGATCTCAGAGAAACACAGACACAGAAATACCTAGAATAATGTGTGACCAACAATCTGAGAACTCTGTGGTTCAGCCAAATGGACACATACTAGTGAAATGAACCATCACACTCTCTATGAAGTAAATCTTCACTGTCCCAGGGAGTTAGTTGAATATTCTCTCATTGTGACAAAAACATACCTATTATATGCCTCTATTTTTATTTATAATATTTTTCCAACTATGTCAATCTCTCCTGTCAGATATATGCACATAAGGAAAGCATCATAGTTGACATTGTACATGACAAATTCAATGTGCAATAAATAAATTAATAAAGTAAAAGATATAATTGAGAACTAGATATGAAAATATTTATAGAAATAACTAGGGGCTTAGTGCACAAAAATTTGTGCACTTGGGGTGTCCCTCAGCCCAGCCTGTGCCCTCTCGCAGTCTGGGTCCCCTCAGTGGATGTCCACCTGCTGGCATGCCTGGCCAGCCTGGGTGAAGGGCTGATGGCTGTTTGCAGGCTGGCCAAGCCCCCCAGTGTGGACCCTCACCCCATTGGGGTGTGGCCAGCCTGGGTGAGGGTCTGAGGGCTGTTTTCAGGCTGCCCACAGTCCCTTAAGGTTTGAGTCCCTACTGGGGTACCGGGCCAGGCTAGGTGAGGAGTTGAGGGCCATTTTCAGGGTGCCCACAGTCCCTTCAGGTTTTGGGTTCCTACTGGGGTCCCTGGGCAGCCTGGTGAGGAGCTGAGGGGCGTTTTCAGGCTTCCCACAGTCCCTTCAGGTTTTGGGTTCCTACTGGGATGTCTGGGCAGCTTGGGTGACAGGCTGAGGGGCGTTTTCAGGCTGCCCATAGCTCCCATTGACCCAACGTCCCAGCAAGGCTGGCTGGAAGCAGGTTTCTGGAGTTTATTTATCTTTATAATTGAAACTGTTGCTTTAAGCTGAGGCCTAGGCAGGTTACGAAGCCTCCTGTTGGCTTCAGCTCCGTGGCTTCTATAATTGCAATTATATTGTGGTGAGCAGCGAGAGGCCCAGCTGGCCTAGGCAGACAGTTTAGTCCTGGTGCAACGGAAGCCTCCTGTTTACTCCAGCTCCGTGACTACCAGCCTCCATCTTGGCTGGATTAATTTGCATACAGCCACTTTGATTGGCTGGTGGGTGTGGCTTAGGCATTCCTGTGAAACGGTCAATTTCAATATTACTCTTTTATTAGATTAGATTATTTTAATGAAATCATATTACACCAGCCCACAGTAGTAGTTAAATGATAATAATAATACCAGACATTATGCAGATCTCTTCCATTTACAAAATCTGTTACTGCATTTGTTTCTCATATTAATTATGCTTATATCAAATGACTGGTATTTCTCCCATTTAAGAGGTGTGGTAACTGAGGCTTAGGGAAGATGGGGATCTGACCAATGTCACAGAGTTAACAACTGTCACTGACAGGACTTCTGGAACCAATCTGCTTAGCACTTTCCCCCACAACAGCCTGGTTTTAATAAAAATGTATGCTAATCTCTTACACTGTAATTTTTTAGCTATGTGTCTTTTACTTGGTTATTAATTTTCAGACTATCACTGTACGTGGTGAAGCGATATGCTGTTACTTGGAGCAGTATGTTGGAACATGCTACTGCTTGACTCATTTCCAATTTTCAATATCTGTAAAAAATGGAAGAGGTTCAAATAGCTGCAAATTAAAGCACAATTTAAAACCACTGTATCATATCAAACCTATCTGTGCTTTGGTTTATAAGTGCATACTGCCTGTGCATGGATAATCCATCACAGCTTAAATTAGAAAAAGACGCAGCAGGTCACTGATTTTTCTGACAACATGACCTTCTAAGTACTTCTTAAACTAAATAGATGTGTTTTCCTCTCAATGTTTACAAATTAGGATACTTTTGATGGAGACTCATTTCTGTCTGGGAAGCCCATTCGAGCCCATCATTTAATTAAACTGATATTTGCATTTATAAAGCAGAAGAATCCAAGGGCAAGGACATCTAGTCAGATGTGTGCCCTAGTTCTATGATGGCGACGGGAACATCTGTCAAGGTTGTTGAAACTGAAGTCACGCGTCCTCTGATGTTGGATGGTGTTCTAGGCACAGGGCTTTAGCTTGCCCATGGAGCAGTGCCAAATTTCACAGACCCATCAGCGATAAAAGGAAATTGTGCTGAGATGTGGTCATATTGAATTTGGCCAATATTCCTCACTTCCCCTTTTAAAAACAGTTTTTATTATGGTTATTTTTGATAAACACTTAGTAAGTCCATGACAACTATAACCGTCACTGTTCACAATATCCACCCCACAGCAAATATCCAGCTATAATCAAATACCCAGTTCTTTAGAAACATGTGGATGAGTAACCAAAGTTTTACTCTTCATAAAGGTATTTAGGATTGTGCAAATATCATCTCCTTCCTAGACTCAGAACCCATGTTATTCTGTTAAACCAGTTTTCTTCTCTTTGTTTATGTGATAATATTCTCCTCAGCATGGATTATTTTATACAACCACTTTCCCCAAATTTTGTATCTGCTCACCACCCCCCATTCTCTTTGCAATGTTGTTTTTATAACATTAAATTAGACATACAGGGTGATAGCACAATAAGGGTAGTGCTATTTCTTTTAGCCAGGATCACTGTTTTCTTAACTTGAGTGGAAGAATGTTTCTTTAGGATAAAAGCAAGGTGTCCTAGTCAGCCTGTGATGGGGAGGATTTTAAGTTGTGCAGCTGAATGGGGAAGCTTTAGGTGTTTTATTGGGAGCTATCCCAGGAAGCTGTGCAGCTGAGTGGGGGGATATATTAGTGGGCTTCTCTCACAGGGAGGTAGAGATTCCAGGTCAGATTGGGGGAAGGGGGTCTGCCACAGCTGTGGGGAATTGCAGACTTCTATTTGTCTAATGAGAGGGATCCAGAAGAAGCATCTGGCAACAGAGAAGAGTTTTAGTACAGACAAAAATAGACAATAAGAGGATAACGTAGAATGAATTGTGCACTTTTGTAAAGCATTTAATACATTATGAAATTGCACTTTAAAATACTTCTGGTAGGTGTTACCATCCAAACGAAGAATGAGAAATACATGAGAAACTCTGCAGAAAGGAAAAGGTACCATTCCTGGGCATGGTTGGCCCAGGGCTGCCAGGAGCACTGTGAGCCTGCTCAGTGGAGTTTGATGGGCAATGGTGGTGGGCCTGCCACTTCATCACCAGCCCCAGTGACTGGGACAGTAACTGGAGTGGGGTTGCCCATAATTCACACTGATGCTGAGTGGGAATGGGATATGCACACATATAAATCCTACAACAGGGCTTCAGGAACTAAGGGGTATGCACGTCAGAGTCCAGAGGTCACAGGAAGCAGGATTGTGTTCTTCCTACGTTTCCAGCAGCACCTGGTTCACTTTTGTGATTCAGCAATCATTCATTTAGGCCAAAGCAGCAAAGTCCATCCTGAATAAAGATTTTTTTTTTTATTGTTTAAAGTATTACATGTCTTCTTTTGCTCCAATTGATCCCTCCCTGGCCACTCCCACATCCCAAGACAAGCCCCCACTGCCCCAGTATCCGTGTCCATTAGTTATGCTAATATGCGTGGATGCAAGTCCTTTGATTGATCTCTTCCCCCACCCCCCCAACTTCCTCTGCCTTCCCTCTGAGGTTGGATGGACTGTGTTTCTTTGTATCTGGATCTGTTTTTGTTCATCAGTTTATATTGTTCATTATAGATCATGTGGTATTTATCTTTCTCTGACTGAAGTATTTTAAAGTGCAGCTGAAGGGGAAAGCTTTCAGCTTATTTCACTTAGCATAATGCTCTCCAGTTCCATCCATGTTGTTGCAAATGGTAAAAGTTCCTTATTTTTTACAGCAACGTAGTATTCCATTGTGATATATAGCACAGTTTTCGAATCCATTCATCTGTTGACGGGCACTTAGGCTGTTTTCAAATCTTAGCTATGGTGAATTGTGCTGCTATGAACAGGGGTGCATATGTCCTTTCTGACTGGTGTTTCTGATTTCTTGGGATATAGTCTTAGAAGTGGGTACACTGGGTCAAATAAGAGTTCCATTTTTAATTTTGTGAGGAAACTCCATACTCTCTTCCACAGTGGCTTATTTCTGTTAATCCACCTTGAAAAAAATAGCAAGAACCACTAATAGCAAGTGGAAACTACTCTTTTCTTAACATGAAAACAAAAATAAAATATTTACAGTAAATATAAAAATAAGTCTTAGAAATGTACATATCCATTAGAATCTCATTGTCATCATTATGTCACAGAACGAAAGTTGTTTGTTATATTTTTAAACTGCTGGTATGAAAATTATATTCCTAAACTTAGTTACTAGAATATATTCTACTTAATCAAGGAAAAGAATTTAAGCTCACAGAAATTATATTTTATGTCTTGTTATAGTGACAATCATTAATTTGCAAAGAAATTGTAAACTTAAGTTACTGCACAGTATTTTTATTATAAAGAGTAGGTTGGTATATGCAAATGGAAGAGATAGGGTGTGATAAGATATTTTGATAGCTTCACAGAATTAGGACAAAGGCCATACAGTAAAAACAATGTATATCTCAGATTCTAAATCTTGTTATGATTAAAAGATTTGTCTTTAAAAGGATGCATGTTTCTTTAATGAAAACCAGTGTGCATTGAGCACAATTGGTGACTTAGTCTGATTGCTAATAAGAAGAAAACTTTATTTAAATAAATATAAGGCGAGTAATTGATGAGAGAGGAAAAAAGAGTATATCTCACACAAATTTTCTTTCCTTTTGGCTCTGGAAAAGAAAAGATACCAAAGTTATCATGCTGCAGGAAAATATTAGAAAGGCAGAGTAAGCCTTTATCTCCAATTTACAGAAAGCTGTCATGGATGAGACTCGTACTCAACTGAAAGAGCAAAGCAATTGATGGATATTGGCCTAAAGTCCCAGAGCAGTGCGTGCACTTTGAAAATATTTTAACTTTAATTTAAATTATTCAAAATGGTTGAAAGAGCCACCTACTCAAAACAGAGCGTAAACTACTACTAGAAGAATTAGTCACTGTTAACAACTAAGGATCAAAGTCAATATTTAATAAAATTGCAAGTATTGGTTTTGGAATGTAGAAAGATAAATCTTTCCCAAGACCAAAAATAATATTTGCGTAGTTACACCTACATTTCAAAGCAAAGAGTGGCTATTCCCCTCCTACCATCACCCCCAAAAAGATCATGGGTCTATCTATTAATTATGTCCCAAACAACCACTGCTCTCAACATACCTTAAGGAATTTTAATACTGAATATAAAACTTTAAACCTATAAATGGTGATCAGCAGAACCTGCCTAAAAGCAGAGGCTTTAAATTTTAATCATAGAGGGGAACTTCGTGATTAAGAATTACAATTGACCAAAAAAAATTACAACTGACTTTAAAATGACATATTCTTTTATTTTTGAATTACCTCTTACTTCTTCCACTCTTTATTACTAACATTTATTCTTATTCTTATCGTTTTTCACTTCATTCAGTCCTTGTGTGGATCTCTAGATGGAGCCTAAGCAAAGTGAACACCGGCCTCTGAAGGCATGTGAAGCCTAATCTGAGCACTCGCTGAGTGCCTGGCTGTCTGCTCAGCAAATGCTGCCTCTTCCTGGGTTCCTCCAGTCCACCGTTTCGGCCTCCCATATCCAGGAAACTTCCCTGAGTCAAGATATCACACACTCAAAAGTGCTGCCTATTGCCTTCTCCTGGCAATGACAAGGTCACATTTATTACATTCTCTCTCTCTCTCTCTCTCTCTCTCTCTCTCTCTCTCTCTCTCTCTCTCTCTCTCTCATCTAATCTATTATTTAGGAGTTCAAGATTTTAAGAATGTGTAGTAAGTGGTGAGAGGCAAGTCATACAGTAAGAGCTAAGGCCTTTCTTGTGGCTGGTGCCTAGTACCCTTTCTCAGGCTGGCCGGGAGTCAGGCCATCCGTGGATGGATGTTCTCAATAATAGTCTTCCGCCCTAGTGATGTCCAGGCTGTGCAGACATCTCTATCTCCCCTGGCCTGGAACATGTAACCCTTTTGCAAATGATTAAGTAATTATATCCTAAAGGGAAACCATTAAATGAATTTTAAGAACTGTTATGATCAATTCAAATTACCACTTGAATAACTATGGATTCTTCCAGACAATGGTTCAAGCTCTGGCTCTACTGTTTCATGGTACAGCCATCCTAAATAAACAAAAATTCTTTTTTGTTCACTGTGTTCCAGCCCTGAGATTCCCCTTCTAAATACTGTACTCCACTTCTCCAAGCACTCCTTCTTCAGATCCTTGAGCAAGATCTGAAAGTTTAACAAAAGAAACCAACAGAAATGAAACCATTCATGTGGGTTATTACTCTGTAGAAGTCTACCAAGTATGTTTATGGCACAGAGAGCATAAGAAATACATCAATTTTTTAAAATTGTATAACCTAAAATAATTTTGCCACAACTTTGAAAGGGTTCTGTATATCCTCTAACATGGTTCTTCTTTATTCATTCACTAAGGACATATTTACTTACCCATGATGCTATGTTCTGGGTATGCAATAGTGAGAAAGGCCCTACTTTCATAGAGACTCAGTAAAAACAGACACTGAACAAGGATCACAAGGGTGCTATCTTCTATGAAGAAGGGTTGGGGTCATTGGGACTTACAATAAATAGCCTTTACTAGCCAGGCTTCTGGGAAGAAATGAGGATCAAACAATGACTTCACATAATGATATGCCAATTTCTTATACTCTATAATCCACCCATTAGCCTACCTGTAATTTATTAGATAGTAAGTATCAAATTGATCTACATTTTAATTCTCTTTTAGAATAAAGATTTATATTTTTCAGAAGTAAATGTATTTTCTGTTTGATTCCATTAATTAATGTGCAAAGCATTTATCTTGCTGATTATTTTTATTACCATAGTCCTTATGGCAACAACAACAAAAATGAACCAAAAGCTAATGGACAGAGGTGCATTCAGTTCTTTCCATAATATGGGCCCCAATGCACTAAGGTGGCGAATAATTTGACCATGTACCAAGAGAAATTCAAGATACTTTTTTGTTTCATAGAGATAGACCTAGGAATAAGTAGATGCATAAATTTATTTAAGTGTCCAAGTATAGTATGTGCATAATGTTTTTAAAAACAAACTGCTGAATTGTTCAAATCCCACCTTTTCCACCAAATTAGAACTCAACATGTAATATGGATAACTCTATCTTCCATTATTTTCAGCATTTATTGAATAGTACATTTTTCTCTGTATCAGAGTTTTTTCTTGAATGTAGATCAGTCATTGCATGATTCTCTGCTATTGAGTATTTGTTTATTCCCCCTGTAAATTCTCCATAGGAAAATTTCCACAGCATAGTGTTTGTTATATAGTTAGTATTTAACAAATTTTTGGTGGGTTAAATGTACCGCAATAGAATTAAGTGAAATATCTAAAATCAGTCATACTAATAGTTTTGAGGCGACTGATCTCAAAAACATGTCTAGATACTGAACAGAAGGTCCACAATTGTTAACCATAATTATAATTATTTTTCTACAGAACATGAGGACACAAAAAATTGAATCACTAAATTATTTATTTCAGTTGCTTTTTTTCTCCCCAGTCTTTTCATTGGAAATGGTAATTGTCTGATTTAAGAATTTCTTCCCTCCAACTAATTTATATACAAAGGGAACAACATGAATGGAATGATTAGGTACCAAAAAAACAAAAGACCTAGGCAGTTCATAGATGTCATGTCCTGAATCAAGGTTCTCCTGTTAATTGCAACCCAATTCCAACAGATTGAGGTGTTGCTATGTCAGAAGGAGGCAATTCAAAAACCAAAGATCTCAATACTAAGTAGGCATAGAGAACACACACAGCCCATAGGCAAGACTGTTGTCAGCACAGTTCCTTCCTCTGTCGAAAATATTTTGTTAACTAGTATTAGTTTATAGGCAGTAACTTTCTAGAAGGAATAGGGATTCAAAAAATACCCCAGTCTAAGAAGAACACTAAATGTGATGAAGAGGTCATTGAGCAGAGATCAAAGGACGTCTGCAGCTGTTCCATTTGGTTGTCCTGGGGAGTTCTTTGATGTCTATGTAACTGTTTGGGCTAGAAATCAGAGTCCCATGGAGAAAGAGCCACTCCCATTTCTCCCAGCAACTTTTACAGTTTTACCTACAAGTTGAGAATAGGTAAATACCCTGGCATACTGGCTATTTAAGATTTAGACTTATTGGCACATTCTTACTTTTTGAGGAGAGGTGTGGTAGATGGTTAACTAGAGAGTGCACACAAGTATAAATGTGTTCATCCCTCCATGTTAGTATGAAAATTCAGAAATGAGAACCCCAGACTTTCAGTGATGAGTCTGATCTCTCTTCCAAGTTGCACACATCATGCAGCTTTAGCTTTTTTTGTGTAGATTTAGACATATTCCTAGAAATTATGAGATTAATATTGAACAAGATAAGTAAATGAGCCACCATTAATGCTATGTGTTATCATGGCATCATGCTTCATCTTGCTAACATTTTATTTATTTAACTTAGGATCAGCAATTATTTCCTTTGGGACATATTGTTTTGGGTAATGATCTCTAAAATATAAAATATTTAATCATGACAGTAGAAGAGTATCTACATGTGTTTAAGGATTTAAGAATAAATTAAAAATCCCTGATTTTTATAGAGTAGTTGAGTGCATATTTCCTGAATCTTTTACTATGGCAACAGTGCCAACAGGTTCATTCAGACCAAAATGTCACAAATCTGGTATCCGCTGGCACATCTTCATAGCCAAAATGAAATGGAAAGTAATTATTGAATAATTCAAGCAAAAAGCCTCTGTCCCATAAGTCCTTTAACTATTTGGCTGATAGATTTCTGTCTGAAACATCCCAATTAATTACAGCGCTTCACACTTCACTCTGACTGTGGAGACTTGCCAAGTCACTGACATTAGTCTGTCCTCTGTGCATGCAAATGTTTCCATAGCAAGGCAGTACCATCCCAGGTACCTTAGACCGCGAGGCAATCCAAACAACAGCGTTGGAAAGTGGGTCTGTTTTATTTCTGTTTAAAAACCAGAGAGACAGCACCAAGACGCCAACCTTTTTCGTCAACTGGGAAATTTCACTTAATCTCTGTGACACGAAAGGCACACAGCATTTAGCAAGTGTCTGATTAATGGGAGCAATGAAGACCTCCGATGCAGACCAGCTATGAAAAAGCTGACGCAAGTGACCCGTTTGTAGTTTACTCTGAAACTCACTAAATCCTGCATTTATACTCTTTGAACAAAATCTGACGGACTGGAAAAATAATACACTGGTCAATAGAGGACAGAAATAAAATTTGCTTTTTTTATTAAAGACTCTGAAGATGAAGAAATAAATAATTTAAATATGACTTTTTTCATCTCTATTGCAATTCGGGCATATTTCATCCGTTCATTGTGAATTGTAAAATCCTATCTCATGACAATTTCTGGAGAGGCTGTTGTTTCTAAAATAATGTTTTAAATGTTTGCTTTATTTCAGCTGGGTTTTTATCTTATTTTGTTTTCTGCCAAAAGAAAACCAGGAACTGTAAAGTTAAACTTTTCATGTCTTTTTAAGAAACTTTGATACATTCTATTTCCTTTCACAGTTTTCTTTCGAGCAGTTATTTCAGGGATAGGAAAATTAATTACAATTACAGCGACTGCAAAGTGGAATGGAAAAGAGACTGTGTTGTATCACAGGGCCTGGTTTATGTAAGATTTTTTTACAATATTCCTGCCTTACCCATCACACGGTGCAAAAGTAGCTACCGAGTAGCCAGCGGAGGAGATTAAGGAATCAAAGGCATATTCCATTCTGTGAGGTTTACCATGAGTCACTGCTGTGGCGATGTTGCTTTTGCTGTTGGTGTCGAGGGGAATCTTGGCGCTGAGCTAGCCTTGGTGATTATATTTTGCTGGCAACATACTGAATGTTCTGGCTTGTGTGTTCAGTATCTCAAGTGGGAACTGAGTGACTATACCATGGCATCCTCTTGTCCTGCCCATATAATCCGTCTCTGCAGGGATGGGAGGTGAGGACATAGAAGATCAATTCTGGGAAAAGTTAAGAGACACCTAAAGAGCAAAGGGGCAGAGCAGCGCCACAGTCAGGCATAAAAATTCCCCCTGCTGTGAATTTGGACACCACAGACTAGTTTTAAATCGGAAAGATAAGACTTAGAAAGTTGTATGCCTTCTCCAAGTGAATTTATTTCTAAGTTCTAGCCTCATTCTTGTAAAAACAGACACACAAAAGCTGACATCTGTCCTTCACATTGAATACATTAAAAATTAGGAAAATGATGTATCACTCTTCCACTGTTTTGCGGTTAT
>PVJC01000524.1:57087-84857 GCA_004026665.1 Murina feae
TTTTTTTTTTTTTTTTTTTTTTTTTTTTTTTTTTTTTTTTTTTTTTTTTTTTTTTTTTTTTTTTTTTTTTGGAAACACCTTAAACCTAAAACAAAATTTCTCCAAAAGGATGGAAATTAAAATATAATGCTTTAGTGAAAAAGAAATCACCACGCCATCCCCAATCACTTAAGGTGTATTTGGTGGCAAGTTAAAGGGCCCACCATTTTGCAGAGCCAGGAAACATATCCGTTAACAGGCCATATTTGAATCTTCCCTCTCAACCATCTCCACTTTTGGATCTCTAGCTCAGGCCGCAGTACTTGCTACAGCTTAATACAGTGGTGTTACTGTTTCTCCCTCGTTAAGTTGGCAATGCAGGCAGTACGCTGGTCTCTGGGATGTTCATTCAGCAGACCTTCATTCAGAAAAAATTTATTGAGTGTCTCCTATGTGCTTGGCATTTTATGTTCCAGTCAGACTGAACTATTTGCCATTCCTCCCACGAGGCATCCTTCTTAGTCTTCATTCCTTTGATGGTAGCAACTCCTCTGCCCAGATTACTCGCCCTCATTACTTCATCACATATATCTCTGTTCAACTCTTGCCCATTCATCAAGGCACAGCTCAACTGCTTCTTCCCTTTGAAAACTAATTTTTTTAAATTTCTTTCAGCGGGAGATGATTTGCTTCTCATTCATGCCCAATATGATCTTATCCATCCCCAGCTACGTAATTTGTGAAGTCAGGTACAAAATGAAAACGGAATGCCCCTGGTTCCAGACTTAATTTCAAAACAGTGGCAGGAGAACATGAAACCAGGTGCAGGCCCTGGAAAGCATAGGGCCCTGTGAGACTGCATAGGGCTCCACCCATGAAGTCAGCTTTGTCTGTACCTCCCAGCGCACTAATTGCTATCAATTTTGTTAATGCATGAGCTATTTTTACACACAGATTGTCTTTTCTAATTGAATATACTGTAAGTTCCTTGATAACAGTACCTGCATATATTCTCACAGTAACTAAGAGAAAGTCTTGCAAAATATCATATCCTTATTCTTGCTACTAAAATGTAGACCATGGATTGACATCCCCTGGTAGCTTTTAAAAAAGGTAGAATCTCTGACCCCACCCAGACCAACTGAATCAAACATGCACTTCACCAGCTCTCCGTGTGATCTGTGTGCATCTCCAAGTTTGAGAAGCTCTGTTGAATGAGCAAAGGGTGTTAACACAGAAAGGAGATTTCTGTCATTCTCAGCAAGAGAGAAATGTTGGGTTAACAGTTCTTATTACTCTTTTCAATCCTCCCAATTTCTCTTCCCTTTCAAAGAAGGCATTCATTTTCTCATTAGCAAAATATGGAAGATCTTGGTGAGTCCTGGGCCTAATTTATTAGGAAGGGGTACCTTGTGAGACAGGTATGGACATACATGTCTGGAAATTCCAATCTTCTCACTTCCTCTTTCTCTCTTGTATCTCTCTTTCTCCAATGACCTCTAGTAGTCCACTCTACCAGTGACTCATATTATTAAACAAATAGCCAAACAATTCTGTCAGTATGACAAAAGTCAAAAAGACAAAGCTGGCTTATGGGTTGATATAACTCAGATTTCACCAGAAAAGCTCAGAAGGTGCCATGTCTGCTATAAAGTTCTGTCTTTAATTCTCTCTTTGATTCCTATCTGAAACTTCCAGGCTAAGACTTTCAGGGCAGCCAACAGAGAAGTTGTGTGGAAAGATGGAATATTTTAGAAATTGTATTACATTTCCAGGTGTCCATTTTGGGAGATAGTAGAATATATATCCCTGAAAAGATTATAAGAAGACTTGTGCAATTACATAGATCACTTTCTCATAACCACAGCTCTGGGATTTGCATTTTAAAGAAAACCTCAAATACATAAATAAATAAACAAACAAACAAAAAACAGAAATGTGGTAGAAAACAAACAATTTACCCATATTAAGCATTAAATATAGTTTATTTTAGCTGGTTGTCATCTTAGGACTCTGAATTCTCCATAAAATCAGTTTAGAAGCTTGCTACATGTGGGCTTTAAGGACTTTGTAAAAAATTAACTCCAAAGTGAGATTCTGTAATAGAGAACAATTGTGCAAAAAAGCTCTCTCTTGTAAAGTTTCCTCCTTAGATGGTACTTTTAACAACTTTTTTTTAAAAAACCTGGATATCCTTCTATATTTTTTTAGCCTTAATTTACTTTTTCATATTCATAGAACTGAAGTTTTTGACAATTACTTTTCAGAATCTGTATTTCAAAGGTAATAATTGTAGGTAACACCATAGTGAGTTCTGCTGCGCAAGTTCCAAATGCTAAATTTTGGAAAATAAATAAATAGAATGACATAGTAGCAGACAAATAATGTAAGGGCAGAAGTCCGAATCGGTGAGTCTATTGAGTTTGTTTAGTAGAAATAGCTTTATTTAAATCCTTCATGGTAATAACAGCAGCTGGAAGATTCAGTAGGAACTGAAACAAGCCAAATTTCCCTTGGCTGGTTGCTTTTGCCTAATTGGTGGCAGAAGATGGCTATAGTTTTACAATGGAAACTTTAGTACTGATCCAGATTCCACTCCTATGTGTTGTTATCTATATCTGTGTAATATATCACCAAACTTAGCAACTTGAAGCAATAACTATTTATCTTCTTGCATTTTCTGGGTTTCAAGAATGTGTGCTGTTTAGGTAGGTGTCAATGCCTCAAGCTCTGCGGTAAGGCTGCAGTCAACCCATGATCTGGAACTGCAGCCTCACCTAGAGACTTGACTGGGTGGTGACAAACTCATGCACGCGGGCCCTCCCCTCTGCAGGACAGTTTTAGGACTCGGTGAGAAACTCAAGAGGGAGCAAGAGAAGAGCCTCAAGAGAAAGTCCTTCTCTTTATAACCTCATTGCAGAAGAGACATTGCATCACCCCTGCAGGGCTCTATTGATTTAGAAGTGAGTCACTAAGCCCAGCCCACACTCAGGGGGAGGAGATCTCACAAAGGCATGATACCAGGTGTGAATCATTGGAGGTCATCCCAAGGACCATCTAGCACATCCTCCCATTTAAGAGGGAGTAAGAGCTGGAGAAAGATAATTCATTCTGTTTTAGGCTTCTACAGACATTTTCTAAGGTTGTGTTGTTGTTGTTTTTAATCCTAACCCAAGTATGTTTTTTTTTTTAATTTTATTTTAGAGAGAGATGAAGGGGAGAAGAGAGAGAGAGAGAGAGAGAGAGAGAGAGAGAGAGAGAGTGAACCCACAACCTAGGTATGTGCCCTGACTGGGAATGGAACCCATGACCTTTTGGCATACTGAAGGACACTCTAGCAAACAGAGTCACCCCGCCAGGACTCTAAGATATTTTTATTTGATCTGCCCAAAGAAATGTATGCACAACTCTCCCATCCCATCCTAGGAATATGACATATCTATTTGGCACATTTTTGTTTTATGACTAGAACACACTTTTTATTTAGGGGGAAGTATGAAAAAATTTAAAGTATATTAATAAGAATACTTTCATTTGCAATAACCTATAACCCAATTCAGATAAATATGAATCGACAACTTGTTGATTGAATGCCTGAAAAATACAGAAGTGCATTTGGCCTTAGGCATGGCACAATATAGGAATTCAGCCAACTGTATCAGATCTCTCTCTCTTGTTCTCACTTGTTCTCTTAGTTTCTTTCTTCTTGTTTTTCCCCCCTATTTTGAACTAATTCCCAAACAAACATTGTTGATGTGAAGAAACCTGACAGTTCCAGACTTAGGTCATTTTTACAACCAGAATTTCTATTATATAACAACTGGGGTGTGTGTGTGTGTGTGTGTGTGTGTGTGTGTGTGTGTGTGTGTCCAACTGGCATCGTAGATCATCCTGGTTTAAGTTGCATGCTCATTTTGGCCAGGGAAAAATATATTTAAAATATGTGAAGAGTCATATGTCTATGGTTTAGGTTGGGACTGGGGTCAGTTTCACTCACATTCAATAATGTGAAGGAGGAGTAAATCCCTAAAGAAAAATCGGGTGCTAAAAATTAGAATGGGGGCTGGTCCAACCAAAACTACATGTGCCAACTGCAAATATTTATTTAGTGCCTTTAATGTGCCAGGGATAATGTTAATGTTAGGTGCAAGTCTACTGCCAATTTGTATAGTTTTCTTCAACTCATAAGAGAGGCTCAAGAAGGCAGAATACAAGTTAGTAAGGTGCACCATGTTCCTTTAGCCAATTCAGAAGGGAAAAAAATCAGTCTAAGTGAATATTTTCCAAAACAGAAATTTCTATAAATGTATATGATTTTAAACAGTTATAGTAACATAATTAAATCGCTTATAATAGAGATACATCATTTTGAAGCAATATTTTAAGGTAAAAATTAGGATCCTACACTACTGGCCTCAAAAAGGTATAAACTCTGCTACCAACTCCTGCTTTGGCTACATTGTTAGGCAAAGAGCGGAAAGACCAGTACCGATTTGTCTTTCTCCCTTTTGTGTATTTTTATTTTTTGTATATGATTATTGATTTCAGAAAGGAAGGGAGAAGGAGAGATAGAAACATCAATGATGAGAGAGGATCATTGATCGGCTGCCTTCTGCAAAACCTCTACTGGGGATTGGGCCTACAACCCGGGCATGTGCCCATAACCAGACTCGAACCTGGGAGCCTTGGGTCCTCAGGTCTACCCTCTATCCATTGAACCAAACCATCGGGGCTCTTTCTCCCTTTCTGACAACATGGTACCTTTTCAAGAGAATGCTACTGAGGCCAGATTAGGCTTACGACAATCATAGTGACCAAATATGATGGTGATTCTTTTTCCTAAGAAATGTGAGCCTCAGGCAAGTCTGATAAATTTCTGAATCTGGTTTTGTGGAGGATGACACATTAGTTGATGTAATAGAGTAGATGGAACCCTTGTGTAACATGCTGTAAGGCAGTCATCCTACCACATTTGTTCTCTCACACTTTGTTAGGAGGTAAAGGTCTAAAGGAACACTGGAAGAATACTGAAAGTTACCAAAGTAGACCAGTTATTTTTCTGGTTTTAACCCAAAAGTTCAAACTGGACAAGAGCCGAGGGTCAGTGTATGCATGCAGTTGTCCAGGGACTGGACACATGTTCATTTTTATTTGCTTAAGATTTTGAGCTGCCAGATCCCTGCAGCACTTGTAAATCATTTATGGAATGAGACACATTCCTGCTTAGAACACAAAGACTATCAACTGTGCTAGCAATCACAGAGATCGGGTGCTATTTTTAGTGGTACAGTTACACAGGAACACATCATTATTATATGAAATATCACGAAATGTAAACTAAGCTTCAACACAATGGAGTTCTTACGAAGTTATCCCTAGTAGAAAAGTAGTGAGAGAATGATTCTATTTCTCTGCAGTCTGTCTGCATGGGCAAAATGAAGTATTTAACAAGGTATATATAATTTTATTTATAGCACTTGATTCTGCATGGGACCTTAATGTTCATGTGTTATATGTAACCCAAGTGTTGGTCTCACATCTCTCCCTTCAAGGGTACATATCCTTTAATAAATTTAGACAGAACAGGGTGTCTCATCTCCACTTCCAAGTCATGCCTTAGTCACCTGCTTTGTCTCACCATTTTCTGGATTTGGTGTTCGTTTCTACACCATTGCACCTCCACATATAACCCTGAGCACTTCATTCTCTAAAGCACCACCAATTCACAAATGCATATGTGGCAAACATTGTGTGGGGTTTGCACAATGGAGGAGATAATTTTCAGAGCATCAGAGCCCAGTAAACAAGTTTTAAATAAATTATAAGAACTTCTGTTTTCTTTAATATTTTTAGTATTCTTTCATGGAAGCCTCACACTTGTGTCTTGCTTTCAAGATTCATCTTTGCTCCCAGACTGCAGACCTTTCCTTCCGCCCTTGACCTCTTCCCCACTGCTCTCCATGGGGCTACAGACCCATTAAATTATAACCCCTGAAACATAAATAATTGGCATAAAACTAATATACACAAATAAGAAACAAGATACAGGAAAATATATAGATACCAGAGGCCTGATGCACGAAATTCATGCAAGAGTGGGCCTTCCTTCCCCCAGCTGTCAGCAGGCACCCAGGACCCAGACCTCCCTCGCAGTCATGACTTCTTTTGGAAGGTGGTCCAGAAGAATGTCTGGAAGGATGTCTGGTCTAATTAGCATATTATGCTTTTATTATACACATCACACACAAACTTGACATATGAATAACAAAATAATATTGGAATAGAAAAGAATGTTTTTATTTTGGTCGTTACCACTCACATTTTTGAATCAACCTTCTTGAATTATAATTTACTAGAGGCCCAGTGCACAAAATTTGTGCATTGGTAGGGCCCCTAGCGGCTGCCTCCCTCCCTTCCCCCAGCCAGCCCCGCTCCCTTGTCCAACTCCAGGATGAACTCCCAGTCGAGGGGAAAATTTGCATACTACACTTTTATTATATAGGATGAGTTTATTGTAAACAAGAGAGTAAAAATAATACTAAAGTAAAATATGAGGAAATATGGAGGATCATTGCTATGTCAGAAGGAGGCGATTCAAAAACCAAAGATCTCAATACTAAATAGGCATAGAGAACACACACAGGCAAGACTGTCATGAGCACAGTTCCTTCCTCTGTGGAAAACATTTTGTTAACTAGCATTAATTTATAGGCAGTAACTTTTTTAGAAGGAATAGGAATTCAAAAAATACCCCAGTCTAAGAAGAACACACGCATGTATACACACCAGCCAAGGGAGTAATATATTAACTAGAGGCCTGGTGCATGAATTTGTGCATGGATGGGGTCCAGCTGGCCTGCCTCGATGGGGGACTATTGGGGCTGGGTTGCTGGGAGGGGGAAGGATGCAGGAGGTTAGCTACTGGCCCCATCCCCAATCAGGGCCCAATCTAGGCCAGGCTGGCTGGGGGTTGGGGTAGGCACAGGAGGTTGGCTGGCCCTGCCCCCAATTGGGGGCTATCAGGGGCAGGGCCAGCCTGGGGGAAGAGCTGGGGTGGTCGGGGGGGGGGGGGCGATTGGGGCCCTGATCAGTCTGGTTGGCTGCCACAATGCACATCATAGTTACTGGTTGTTCTAGTCATTCTGGCATTCTGGTCGCTTGGCTTTTATATACTTTTATAAGAAATACAGCTTATAAATACTGCTTATGCATGCACAGGATAGGCATAATGGAAGGATTTCCATAACTTACATAGCCATTGTCTTGTGCCTGCTCCTTTTCATGACTGTGTTGTCATTTTTAACCTGGCATCTGAGAACCATCATCACTCTCTGAATAAGGAAGGTTTCAGTTATTGCTATTATTGCTTTTCTCTCCTCTTGCATATATTAATTTGTACTGTTCTACTTTCCCCTTCTACTGTATCTTAAACCCTTTTATTTTCTCTATGGGCCGCCTCCCTGCAATGAATAGCTCAGAGCTGACGGAGTCCTGGTTGCTTCCCTCTGATCCCTCCCTCTCTGCGCTCTCTCTGGCTTTCCTCTCTTCTCACACACCTATCCAGCTTTAACTCAACATGGCTTCCTACATTCCCTCTGTTAACAGTTCTACTCCGTCTATGCTCGCAAGGCTGTCAGATCAATGATTCCAATCCTTAAAGTATGGCTCTTCCTGCTGGGCTGGCCTTGCTCAGTGGTGTTGACCTATGAACCAGGAAGTCGTGGTTCGATTCCTGGCAGCCTGGCTTTTGCAGTAAGCAGCCAGTCAATGATTCTCATCATTGATGTTTCTATCTGTCTTTTCTTCTCCCTTCCTCTCTGAAATCAATAAAAATACATTTAAAAAAATATGCTTCTTTCTCAGATTTATTTTGATTATACATGGTTTGAATAAGTATCTTTCCTTCAGAAAAAAATCCATTCCTTGAGCAAAAAAAAAAAAATCCTTTGAGGACTTTGTTGTTGCTGATGTTGTTTTATTTTATTTTTAAGCAGTGTTCCAAGAGAAGCCAAAACTTTGAAATTCTTTTCTATTGATATGTCAAAACTTGCCAGCTCTTTATTAATAGTAAAAGTATCCCTTGAAGACTAACCACTTAATATTTGATTGACCAGTTTATGTGAGTAGGACTCTGCTAGACTCTAAAGAAATAGTGCTCCTTTATTGAGTTTACAAAAAGACTGGAAATTCACTTAATTTTACAATGGCTACTCCCAGTGCAACTAAATTGGAGGCTTTTGGTTTTTATTTATCACAAAGTGCATTTAAAATATTAGATGAGTTGTTCAATCCAGATATCAGCTAAGAAATTGTTCCCTCAGATCTTAATCAGAGCAAAGCCCACAACTTAAAATTCCACTTTGGAAAGGGAGGGATTACTAGGAGGAACACAGAGGATACTTAGGCATTGAAACCACTCTTCACTGTGTTAATGGTGGGTACACGTCACCACGTATTTGTCCAAACACAAAATTCTACAGCGAAGCATAAACTCCAATGTAAAGTACAACCTTTGAATGATAATGATGTATAAGTGAAGTTTCACTGATTGTACTAAACTCATGGCTTCTCCAGAGCCATGCTGTCAGAGTCCCACCTACAACCTCCAAGTGGCTTAAAAAGGCATTTTCCCCAAACAAAGACAGTTCTCTTCCTAAAATTATAATTCTGGAACCAGCTGTTTAGGGGGTTAAATTCTCAAACTCCACTCTATACAAATTGTGACTGAGGCTCAGATTGCTTGAAAGCAGCCCAACACTCTTACATGATTTGAATATTTTAATGCTTAAAATAACGATGATAAGCATATTCTGGTTCTACCTCTTCCTTTCTCATGATGCAGTGGGCAGGTGCTTTTCCCAAGCCCTTTCTATCTTTGAATGATTATTAAGAAAGGATAAGTCATTTAAAATCCTGAGGCATTTCCAGCCACTTAATTTGTGAGCTCCTCTCTGTTAAAGACAAAGTTAAATAATTCTGATTCTGAACCTGAGGTTGATTACTTCCTTTAGTCCTCTTATACCTCTTGAGGTTCCAAATAGTCAATGTTCATCTCTAGACAATTTGAGTGAAGAATTCCAATTCTAATACCATAATTTCACACACACACACACACACACACACACACACAAACATATCCTATATAATAAAAGTGTAATATGCAAATCGACCAAACGGCAGAACAACTGGTCAGTCAGCGGTGGGGCCGGTGAGCAGGAGTCACCAGGCCAGCCAAGACGCATGCCAGCGGGCAGAAGGAGGGGACGACGATGGGGTGGGAGTGGGCAGCAGCAACCAGCGGCAGTGGGGCAATAGGGGCTGGCACCATCTCCTGATTGTCCTCCTGGTCACCTCCTGCAAAGGGAGGCCACAGGCGGCAATGGCAGCAGGGTGATTCAGGGCAGGGCCTCCCAGTACCATCCCCAGATAGGCCTGCTGGGGTTGCCTCCTGGAGAGGGAGGCCACCAGTGGCCATGGTGCAATTGGGGGCAAGGCCAACCACTTGCTGCCCACGCCATCCCTATTGGCCTATAGATCACCTCCCACAGAGGGAGGCCGAACTAATGCTTAGGCCCACTCCCCGCTCCCTAAAGCCATCAGCAGGACATTGCCTGAGGGCTCCCAGTCTGTGATAGGGGGTAGGCTGGGCTGAGGGACTCCTCCCCCTCCCCCAGTACACAGATTTCATGCACCAGGCCTCTTGTATATATACACTGAGTGGCCAGATTATTATGACCACCTGACATTTATAGGCAAATTAGGTATAATTTCCTGAAGTTGCTAGAGGGCCAGACCATTATAAATAGGGAAGCAGGTTATTTACCACAACGGTAGAAGTGATCATATGGGTAAACAACACGATTTAACAGCCTTTGAATGTGGAATGAATATATATATATATATATATATATATATATATATATATATATATATATATACTAATAAAAGTGGAATAGTAAAATTAACCATTTCTCCGGGATGCCCAATAGCCAATCAGACTGGCTGTATGCAAATTAACTCAGCCAAGATGGCAGGCACGGCTGCCTCACCCAGACTCAAGCCCCATTTCTCCCCTCCCTGACCCTTAAGGGGACTGAGGAGCAGGAGAAAGGCTCCGGGGCCAGAGGCGAGGCCCCCGGTTGCCCACCTCGCTGCCTGCCCGAGGGGCCGGAGAAACAGAAAGGTGCCCCGGGCCGGCAGAGAGAGGGCCAGCAAGAAGAGCCCCCCCCCCCGTGGTTGCCCACCTCGCACCTGCCCGGGGGTCCAGAGAAACAGGCGCTTCGGGCTGGCAGAGGGAGGCCCCCACGGTTGCCCACCTCGTGCCTGCCTGGGCGTCTGGAGAAACAGAAAGGTGCCCCGGGCCAGCAGGGAGAGGCCCCCCAGTTGCTGGCCTCGCTGCCTGCCCAGGGCCGGGCTCCCCGAGTCTCCTTGCTGGGAATCCAGGAGCCGGAGAAAAGTGCCCTGGTCCTGACTACTGGGGGCCTCAGATGTGACTGGGGGCAGGCCCCCAGTGTCGACACTTACACATGTACAGGTACACACAAAGGTGCCTGCCAGACTGGGGCCATCACAGGACATCCACTGAGGGGTTCTGGACTGTGAATGGGGGCAGGCTGGGCTGAGGGACCCCCACCCTCCCCCCGTGCACAAATTTTGTGCACCGGGCCCCTAGTATATATATTAGTTATACTGTAGGTTGGGTTAGGTTTCTAATTCTCCTCTATTATCCTCATATGAGTGATGCTGACTTTTGATCCAAGATAATATCCAAACATTGACTACATTAGTTTTAATAGTGATTCTACCACATTTTCGCCATTGACTTTTCTATTTAATAGGGACTTATTTAATCCTGAAAATGTAAGTAAAATGATTCTCAGTTGAATTGGTACATACATGGACACACTCATGATCTCTGTATTCTGGATAGTTTCATTTCATTTGTTAGACACAGTGGTCAGTAGTACATGAAGTTAAAGTTAATACGCTAAGATTACTATTGTCATAATTACCTTACAAAGTTTTTAAAAATGTTTTATCAGTTATAAATATGCCAATGCTTTGAGGAAAAAAAAATATTGTAAGTTCAAAGCTAAGTTTAAACTATTATTCTTTCTGTTGCTACTTGCTAATTAACTGCACTTAATTATAATTCACTTTCAAACATAGTCATTATAAAACAGTGGTTAATTATTTCACATTATGGCAGATCTGAGTATAAAATAATGTATTCAAAGAACATAAAAATAATCTACTGAAGTAAATATTTTCCAATGTTTGGTTAATTATTACCCTCTACCATTGAAAATTCTATAAAATTACTTATTTTCAATATATATTGAAGTCCACATTTAAAGTCATTGAAACAAATATTATATTTATCATTTATATCTTACATATGGACTTTAATTTTCTTCTAAATTATATGTATACATTGATTAAAATTATGACTGAAAAATAGTTGAACTATCCAATTGTGCACACTGAGTAAAAATGAGATAAGAATGTAATAAAATGACTTTTTAATGACTTTAATTAAATTGGAAAAGGAGATATTGATAAAATGTTTTTGTAAGAACCAAGATCCTATATAGGAAAGATTTAAAAATATTGTAAAAGACTGTCTTGTATTCTATATTATATCACCATTTTAGTTACTTACTGTTGCATAACAAACCACCCCAAAACTTAAAGCAACCACCACCATTTTTTCCTGTCATCTTTTTACAGCTTGTCTCTGCCTAACATTTCTCTATTGTCTGGGGCAGTTTGGGCCATGAAGATAAGACATGACTTTGCTCACATGGCTGATACCTCAGATAGAGTCATTGCAAGAGGGATAGGACTGGCCTAGACTCTCTGTACTCACAGTTTTTCATTGCTCAGAAATCTTGCACACACTTCTTTATAAAGAAGCTGAATGTCAACAGAGTCAAACTAAATGAACCAGGTTTTTTAAGGCCTAGATCTGTATCCAGGACAGTGTCAGCTCTGCCACACTCTGTTGGTCAAAGCTACTCCCAAGGTCAACCCAGACTCTAGGTGAGGGGAAATGGACTGCACCTTGCAGTGGGGGTTAGACATGCATTTAGAGGAACGTGATAAATTATTGGCAGGTGTCTTTGTGGCCATCTCCTGCAATCACCATCAAAAGCTAGCACTTAAGGAAAGCCAAGTGGTGGATAACAGGAATGTCAATGTGGGACACTTCAGATGTCGAATTTTAAAAAGAACAATATATTTAAGAATTTTAGATAAGGCTGTTGCTTTTTAAGAGTTCTGAGAATAAAAAATAGTATTTTAGTATGATAACAAACATACTGAGATGTGGGCAAAGTTAGATGCCAACGAAAAACTGTTAGTTATCACCAGTTAATCAAATAGCACTGATTCCAGCCAGTTCAGTTTTGTTAGTAATCTATTTTAGGCACTCAGTATTTCCATCAGAAGGACGTACTAATAGCCAAAATTATGTGTCAATTTTCACATTTCCAACTACCTACCACATTTGGCAATTAACATTTTGTTAATCATCTACTTTGCAATTTGATGTGATTTTCCAAAGTAATAGCTTACCCGCTACCTCTGCAAGATTAACTGTTTACCATTGATGAATATGTAATCAGTTCCTAAACTTTATATCAAATTTAGAAATGCCTTGTGGTCATGACGTCACCAGGACTTGTTTAGAGCAGTGTTCATATGTGAGAGCAGACATTTTGAGTGACAGTTTTGCAGCTTGGATGTCCTCAGTATACCAATAGTATCCAAAAGCCGATTCACAGACATCAAGAAAGGATCTTTAACGAAGCGCATTTGACAATCAAAGTGCTTTTTATACCAGTGCTCTTGTGGCAATGTAAAGAAAGTAGAATGCTATTTTGATTCATGTGTAATCAAATGAGCTGAGATTTTGAATAACACTCCAAGTGCAGCCCCTCTTTGTGCATGTTGGCAGTGAAGTGTGGTGTAGTAGAAAGCACAGGGATTTTGACAGCTTTAACTTCAAATCTTAGCTCATCCATTTATGAGTGGATTTGTCAGCCATTGCTGTGTTAATGTTGCCCAACTAGCCACCTGCAGCTCTATAACTGCAAACATTTGATGTTCTAGTTCGCAGGTCTACAGGTCAAGGCAGCTGGCTCTATAAGCCATGCTTGGCCGGGCAGCTCTCCTTCACACCGTGAACAGGATGGGCGTGAGTTGTTACTACAGGTCAGGTTTAGTGACCATCCAGGGCATACTCTTAGCACAGTAAATAGCATAAAAGCAAAGACAAGCTAAACTACTCAAGACATTTAAAATTTCTGTTCACATGATATCCAATTATAAATGTTCCATTCCCAAAGTCATGTGGGCAAATCAAAATGAAGTATACACTGTACTGCTTCCCAGGAAGGGATCAGAGATATGAACTAATGTTTTCTGAATATTACTCTAATCAATTGCAGTCATTGTCCACATTGGAGGACTTTCCCAATTGTCTCTGAGTTTTCCTGTTATCATCTGTAAAAACAGGAACAATAATGCAGAATTTTCAGAACTATCTGGGATTATCATGCTCCTGACACACACAGCTGATTGGTTAAAAATAAGTTAGTGGTGTTACTCAGTTCAACAAGGATGTGTGTGGTGAAACAGATTTAGCTAAATTTGAAAGAAGTGAAATCTTGGCTATTTTGAATTTACTGTCACTAACTAGTGAATTGCATTTACTTCTGTTAAAATCAATGTTGAACTCAGGCTGTTCATGAAAGTTTACATAAGTATATTAAGTTCCAATTAACATGGTCAGGAAGTTGTATCCTTTAGATCAAGCATGTCAAAATTGCGGCTCATGGGCTATAGGCAACAATGAATATTTTTTGCAGCCCAGCCAATATAATGATATGTAAGAAACGTTTTAATAAAAATTTTGTAACTTAAATTTTACACTATCCTGTTATACATAATTATTAATAACAAACTACAATGTTTGCTAATGACTGGTTACTATAATAGTGTTGCATTCATTTCCCTTACATGCCTTACACACAAGTGCACCATTTCTTTCCACTAATACTAGCAGCAAATATTTTGGCAGCTGATTGCCATGTCATCTTGTACTGACATGTTTGGTGTGTGCAACAGGGAAATATTTCACTTTCTGAGGACAAGAAAAATAGTTTTATTTGCATCATGCTTATTATTTTGTGCAGTTAGTTATTCAGTGTCTGATAAGTGAATGCTCAAGAAAAACATATGCATTTTTATTAAAATGTTCTATCATTTTATATTAATACTAGAGGCCCGGTGCACAAAAATTTGTGCACTCAGTGAGGTCCCTCAGTCTGGCCTGTGCCCTATCCCAGCCTGGGACTCTCAGGGGATGGCCACCTGCTAGTTTATGTCCACTCCCCAGGGATTTAGGCCTAAGCTGGCAGCCTGGGAGCCCTCGGCAGCCTGGGAGCCCTCGGGGGTTGTCCACTTGCCAGCAGGGAGCAGGCCTAAGCTACAGTCAGACAGAGAACATCCTTAGTGCTGATGAAGAGGCAGGAGAGGCTCCCACCACCGTCACTGTACTGGCAGGCATTAGCCTGGCTTGTGGCTGAGCAGAGCTCCCCCTGACGGAATGCACTGACCACCGGGGGGCAGCTCCTGCATTGAGTGTATGTCCCCTAGTGATCAGTGTGTGTCATAATGACCAGTCATTCCAAGTTGTTCTGCTGTTAGGGTCCATTTGCATATTAACTTTTTATTATACAGGCTACAGGCCTGGTGCACAGGTGGAGGCTGGCTGGTTTGCCCTGAAAGATGTCCCGGATCAAGGTGGGGGTCCCGCTGGAGTGCCTGGCCAGCCTGGGTGAGAGGCTATGGCTGTTTGCAGGCTGGCCACAGCCCCCAGTGATCCAAGCTCCCAGAAAGGATGGCTGGAAGCAGGTATCTGGGATTTATTTATCTTCCATAATTGAAACTTTGTTGCCTTGAGAGGAGGCCACAGCGGGCCAGGACAGGTGGGAAGCTTGTCTTCCTCCATTGTTAGGCAACCAAGTCTCCTGCTTGCTCCAGCTCAGTGGCTGCCTGCCACCATCTTGGTTGGGTTAATTTGCATATATTTGCTCTGATTGGCTGGTGGGCGTGTCTTGGCATCTATCGGAGTGCATGTTTTTCTTTTATTTGTTAATATTAATCATTTGTTTCAGCCCTTTGTATTCAGCATGTCTCTATCAAAATAAACCTACATTTCTATAAAATTGAAGCTTTTGTTTTTTTGCAGCCCGCATAAACTTAAACCTTGTTTATTTGGCCCATGTTAGCTTTTGAGTTTGATATGCTTGCTTTAGATGTGTGGTACTGTCTCAGTAACCTATCAGTAGATAATTAACCAACAAATTTATATTAAATGTTCTGCAAAATTGTTAAATTGTTATTGCTGAAAAGAACTGATAGCTATAACATAAGAAATTTCCCTTCTAGAAGTTTCTAATGTTGATATAGCGTGTAAAGTAAGAGAGTTTAAAACCTAAATTAATGATGTAGATGATTAGATTGTAGAATTTGGAAGGACAAAAATCTCAGTAAGTGGAAAATAAATATGAAAAAAACTCATAAAACAAGAAGGACTATTGATGTAACTTACTTGAAGGGTTAGACCTGAGTAAGGAAAATGATTGGAAAATAGTAGCTGGAAGAATGTGACACCACTATTACCATAATCGAAGCTCCCTTTATAGGGTATCCACTGTGCCTCGAGCTCCATGCAGGCACTTTACCTTCACTAGTTCATTAGCTAGCAAAGATGATGGTTGTCCCCACTGAAGAAGAGAATTCTTAAATTTTTAGAAACGCATCATAAGAGGTAAAACTAGTGTTAAGTCTACATCCTTTTCAAATCTCCACTCTAAGCTTTGACTATATGTACAACACTCTCTCACATGGGTTACTTATTAGGCTAAATATATGTAGTATAACACAAAGAAGTAGTAATTAAAAGGAAGGCTTAGATCATTTCATAAAGAACTATCAGGATAAATAATTTCAATGCTTTGTGTCTATAAGGAGGCCGTTGATGGATTCAGAGAAACAGGTGTTGAGAACAAAATAGTGCTTTAAACAAGCCAATGTGACATAGACCCATTAGCTCACATTAGAGACATGTAGATTATATAAAGATTTTTACAATAGTTTAACATTGTAAATGAAGAGCATGCAACAGAACATGAGAGGGATAAGATGAGTGAAAGAGAAGAGGCATATTATGAAGGCAAAATTAACAGGATCTCAACAAAGGCAGTTCTATTTTTTAAAATTCTTCATTCAGTTATATTTTAGATAACATGAAAAAGGAAAATTTTTCTTGAGATGATCATGTAATAAACAGCCATCCTTATTTCTGTGTGTATATGAGCAAGCATGCCTGTACCACAGGGCCAATAACTGTGTTACCTTTCCCCTGGTAAGACATTCCATTGGCTCACATACATTATTGCTGAAAGACAGAAGCAGATGTTAATAGAAATGATGTTTAATGATCTGTGACCCCATATACAAAGAATACAGGCATCATAGTCATCTGCTAACCACATCTATGAAAACTCCAGTGCAATAGAATTCATGACCTTCAGATCTCAAGTGCCAGCCTCTCTCCAGTGAGTTGAAAGGGCTCAGCTGGAAGAAAAGTAAAAAAAGAGAGTAAACATTTGAACAAGTGTGACATCCCCTTGAATTGGGGGTAAGTGATATGTACATAGCCTTCCCTTTACCTCGCATTTCCCCTGCAACTTGAGTGAAGCTGTTCTCAAGGTGCAGAGCAGCTGGGGTTCACAGAAGGGCACTGCCACAGTTGGGTGCCAATCCTTAATGATGCAGCTCTGCCTATGTACACAGACATCAAGGTCACCAGTAAATATGTGAAAATAATCACACGTTTCTATTAAAAGCATCAGTAATGATTCAATGACCCAAGGAAGAGATTCAGTCTCTAATCAAATAGAATCTATAGACAGGTGAACTACTACTATGTGACATCTATATGCACAAAAGAGCATTATATACATCAGCTGGAAGGTAACTATTCCCAAGGTAGGTTTTATAGATTTTGTTAATTATTACTACAATGAAAGTGTCACTTAGACACAGAGAATCATCAAGAGAGAAGCAGTTCCAAATTCTTAGGCATCCTGCCATGTTATGATTAATTTTACAGTCTATACATGGATGTTTAGTTAGAGAAGAGAACTGTAGCTATCTTGTACAATCCATCAAAATAGTCGGAATAAACTGTCACTCCCAACATGAGCCGTGAGCATGTTTATTTATGAGCCACTCCGCTAAAATTGAAAAAAAGAAAATCGACACAGCAACGCATAGAGAAACGTCTGAAACGTTCTCTGCTAAGCAATAGCTAACGGAAAGCATGCACCAAAGAAAAGTTGGCTTATTTCCAGTTTCCAAAACAGTTGAGGACATTGGTTCAAAGGGTGTAGGTTTCATTTTTGACTCACTGTAAGACCCTTAAAACCTAATGTGATTGTCTTCAGAATTTGGCTTGTTAAGTTTAAAAGCGAAGTGAAATACCTTTTTCAAATCTTTAATTTTAAACCTTGGTAAGGAAACTGAACATAAATACGCCAGCATGGTAAGCGGTCATCTTTGTGAAATGGTGGTACTGTAGATGATTTGTATCTTCTTAGTTACATATACTTTTTTAATAGATAAAATGAGATGCGATGACATGTCCATCAGTACTGAACCATTTACAGGAACACTATATATCTTCGCAAGGGAATCCCATACAATCATGGTGACCAGAGTGATGGGTGTGTGCATTCTCTGCTGAACCTTTATACATGCAAACAATGGAAACGATAGATGAAATATTAACATTCTGTGCATATTACAGTAATACATCCTTCTTTATTTTCTGCTGTTTTATATAGAGAGTGACATGTAGTGACGAACATATGAATATCTTTAATCAGAAAAAAATGAGTAGTGATAAAATGGATAATAAATTAAGACTTGTCTTCAAGATATTAAATCATAGCACAAAGTTTTAATAATTTATATAATGTGGTACCAGTATAAGAATATAAGACAGGTCTAACAGAATTGATATTATTGTTATTTAAATATAAATAGTTGATATCTAGAGTATGCCAAAGGACATATCACAGAAAATTTAGGGGAAAGAGTTGATTATTTACCAAATGATATAGAGAAATGTGTCCAATTAGGGGGAAAATCAACTTTAATTCTAACCTTATACCATATATGACATTTTAGAATAACAAATTAAATATGAAAATAAAATAATAAGAAGTTGAAATAACTTTCATTCTGTAAGAATCTAAAAGTATTTATTAAACATGAGAGAAGTGGGAGATGTTAAAAAGGAAATAACCATTTATCTAAATTTATATATATCCATATATCAAAACCATATATCAAAACCATATATCAAAATTTAAAGCAGTGTATGCTGAACAGACACAATTTTAGAATAGAATAATTCTTTATGCATTTAATCAAATCTGAGGGCAGAACAAAAGCATTTCATGTGTGAAAAGACTCTCATGTCACTTCCTAGGTATCTTTTGTAGGAAGATACTGAGGACATCTAATCTAATAAAAGAGTAATAAGCAAATTGACCCTCACTCTGTTAAACCCACAAGCCATGATCACAAGCCACGCCCACCAACCAATCAGGAGTAAATATGCAAATTAACTCAACTAAGATGGCGGCACCCAGGCCTGTTAGCCAGGCAGGTGGTGAGAGGGGCAGGGTGGCTGAGGGGCGGAGCCATCAATCACAGGAATCTGGGAAGGGGCAGAGCTAGTGACCATAGGGGTTGGGGGGTCTTCTGCCCAACCCTGCAGCCTTGGGCAAATATCCCTGGCCTAGAAAGGGGTGGAGCTGGAAATCAGAGGTGTTTGGGTGTCTTCTGCCCAGGCCTGCAGCCTAGGCCAGAGGTTAAAGTCCTGGGCAGGGGTGAAGCTGGGTTTGGAAGGGCAGGGGTGGAGCCGGAGATCAGAGATACAGAGGAAACACCTTTTCTGACTGCTCATTGGCTAAGATCCCTGTATGCCACTAGTAATATTCTTAGTAACTTGGGTAATAAGAATCCCTAAAGGTGATCTAGACTTTTTCCACTACACTTCTGGAGAAAAAAATGAAGGTCCACTGCTGGAGGGCTAAGAAATGTCATATCCTGTCCTAGCTAGTTTGGCTCAGTGCATAATGCCTCAGCCTGCTTGACTGCAGAATCTGGGTTCAATTCTGACCAAGGGCATGTACCTAGGTTGCAGGCTCCTCCCTGGCTGGGGCCCAGGTCAGGGCTCATGTAAGAGGCAACCAATCGAAGTGTTCCTCTCACTTTGATGTTTCTCTCTGTCTTTCCCTTCTCTTCTGCATTTTCTAAAAATCAATGGACACATATCCTCAGGTGAGGATAAAAAAAAAAACAAAAAACAAAAAACAAAGAAAGAAAGAGATGCCATATCTCATGAAAGACACATCTTGAAAATGCCTAAAGAAAGTTGTCATTTTTTTCATGGTGAAGGGACTGGAGTCTGTGTTGCTGAAAACATCTTGGTGGCTACAGTGACTGGCAGTGGCTGCAGCAGTGGGGTGATGAGGCTGTTGGCTTCCCCTGATTAGCCTGATCACCTCCCACAAAGGGAGGCCAGACTGTGGCTTAGGCCCACTCCCCATGGAGACCAGGGAGGGAGCCTAAGCCATAAATAGGACATTCCCTGAGGGCTCCCACTATGTGAGAGGGGGCAGGCTGGGCTGAGGAAACCCCCCCCCCAGTGCACGAATTTTGTGCACTGGGTCCCGAGTACTTTAATAAGTGCAGAAGTGCAATAGACAAGAAGCCATTAAGAGAGCCAAGATTAAGTTGACTTAACTCTTTAGAACTATAGAAGACCAAAAGATCAGGGCTAGAGAGAAAGATGCTCCACAAAATAATCACTATGATGGAGACGATATAAAAAAATAAGGTATAAAAAAGGCAGAAAACACCAGAGGGAAAAAAAACAGGTGGTTAGAAACTTCAGAAGAAACCAACAACTATACTTGAAAGAGACAGATCAATTATAGAATAGACAGTCCAAGACAAAGCAAGAAGACTTTGGTATTCAAGGAAAGTAATAAAATGGACTGGGTATAGTAAAATTAAAAATAGAATGGCATTATTACAAACATGAATATTATTAGTGATGGAGGGAAAAAGCATGTATTTTTTTTTTCCCAACAAAACAAAAGAAAGGCAATTGGAAACTCCAGGAGAAATTACAATTCAAAAAAAAGTCTGATACAACTATGAAGAAGAGCAGAAACAGTATATATTTAGACACCCACTAGGCTTTAAAAAAAGGAAGAATTATTTTAATGGCATTGGAGTTGTGATATTGAAAACATAGACAAGAAAATGTAATATATAAAACTATATGATGTGATAGTAAATTTTATCTATCTAATAATAATCACATAAATAATGTCCCTTTATTTAAATTTTTATTTATTATTTTTTAGAGAGAGGAAGAGTGAGAAAGAGAGAGATGTGAGAGCAAAACGTTGATTAGCTGCCTCCTGCAGGCCCCTAGTGGGTCAGGTCTGTAACCTCAGCATTTGCCCTAACTGGGAAACAACTGGCAACCTTTTGGTGCATGGGACCATGCCCAACTAACTAAATTACACTGGCTAGAACTATTTCAATTTTTAGAAACAACCTATAAATAAAGCAAGAAACATTTAATAAAGTGAGCAAAATACAGATGAAAAATAGATAAACTAAAATAATCCATTGATAAACTAAAATTGTCTAATCTAATAAAAGAGTAATATTAAAATAGACCATTTCTATGGGATACCTAAGCCATGCCCACCAGCCAATCAGAGCAGCTGTATGCAAATTAACCCAGCCAAGATGGAGCCCGGCATTCGCGGAGCTGAAGTAAGCAGGAGGCTTCCATTGCACCAGGAGTAAACTGTCTGCCGGCCGGCTGGGCTTCTCCTGGCTCCAGACAACATTGTTGCAACATTGTTTCAATTATAGAAGCCACAGAGATGAAGCAAACAGCAGGCTTCCGTTGCACCAGCAATGGAGGAAACTGCCTGCCTAGAGTCTACTAAGGCAACATTTTTTCAGTTATAGAAGCCACGGAGCTGAAGCAGACAGGAAGCTTTGTTATCTGCATAGGCCTCAGTTTAAAGGAACAGTGTATCAATTATGGAAGATAAATAAACCCCAGAAACCTGCTTCCAGCCAGCCTTGCTGGGACATTGAGTGAATGGGAGCTGTGGGCAGCCTGAAAGCCTGAAAACAGCCCTCAGACGTGCACCCAAGCTGGCCACACCCCAATGGGGTGAGGAATCCCACTGGGGGGCTTGGGCAGCCTGCAAACAGCCATCATCCCCTCACCCAGGCTGGTCAGGTACCCCAGTAAGGACCCAAACCTGAAGGGACTATGGACAGCCTGAAAACGCCCCTCAGCTCCTCACCCAGCTGCCCAGGCACCCCAATAGGGACCCAAAACCTGAAGGGGTTGTGGGCAGCCTGAAAACACCCCTCAGCTCCTCACCCAGGTTGCCCAAGCACCCCAGTAGGGACCCAAAACCTTAAGAGATCCTCAGCCCATCACCCAGCCCATCACCCAGGCCACACCCCAATGGGGTAAGGGTCCACAAGGAAAGAAATCTAAACTGGTAACTAATGAAAGCAAAAATATAGTGAACATAGTGAGTAAGTATAAAAATACTCTCATAATACCAAAAATATATATAACAATTAATAAAAAATATGTTATTTCTTTTAAGCATTAAGTTTTCACATTTTTTTTTAAAAATCAGTGCTGTTCTAGGGATGGTAATGTAGATATTTCTAAACATTGTAGTTGTGAGTATTAAATGGTGAAGGGCTATAGATCAAAGAAGAGTATATTTATCTAGTAGCTTGACTTTATAAATTTAGTTTTAGAATACACCTTAAAAATAAATCTTATTCATTCAAATATTGATAAATGAACATATTTGTATAAATATTATTTATAATAATCGTTGAAAACAAGCAATACCCTACTAAATGATGAACTATTGGTGAAGATCTAATTAATGTTTTCTTAAACCATATAAAAGCAGACACAATATAAATTATTACAAAATGTGACAAAGAAGGGAGGGTATTGGGTCTGGGCAAAGCGGGGATCTAGGGGACATCTGCAAGTGTCAACAATAAAAGATTTAAATTAAAATAAAACAGGTTGCTTACAATCTCAGTTTCATGTAATGTAATTGTATTCTCCATATATGATTAAATAATTTATTTAAATAATATATGTATTTATGTGTGATTAAATATACATGTATGGATGTATATGTGAACTTAGAAACAACTGCAAAATGTTACCATATCTGAATTTATGGTTATTATTTATCATGTTCTTTATATTTCTACTAGAGACCTGGTGAATAAAATTCGTGCATAGGTAGTGTCCCTAGGCCTGGCTAACGATCAGGGCTGATCAGGGCCTTCCGGTTGCTGGCTGAACCTTCCTTCATTCTGTGACATCCCCTGGTGGTCAGCGCTAATCATAGAGAGCGAACGAACTCCAGGTCTCCTGGTCGAACACCTGAGGGGACACTTTGCATATTAGCTTTTTATATAAATAGATATAGATAATATTTCAAATTTTAATGTGCTTCTTTATTTTAAATTAGACAGAATACATATTTATGATAGATAAACTAAAATTATATCAAATAAAAATACAGTTAGTTTTTTTTTTCACAAAACCAAATATGAATTATATGTTAATTTCATACATAGCTCAAATCATATTACTTGACCTAAGTTGCAAATTATTTTCAAGGACTTTATGACATTTCTGATGAGTGAACAGATATAACTAATTCATCATTTATGTAGCAAACCCCTTATTCATAAACAGAATTGAGTGGTCTCTAAGCACTTGATCAAAAATTAGTAGAGGCTTATTTTATAAAGTTTTACCAGTGCCATAGAAATTTTTAAATACTTATTTAGGCTTAATTATGATTATAGAATTGCTCTAGAGACATTTAACATATACATTTAAATTTTTTAATTAAAATTTTTAATTTATTTTATTTTCATGAAAATTTAGCATCAGACTAGTATTTTTGTTTCAGTACTTATTCTGAATAATTCATCGAACAAAGGAAAGACACTAGGTTTTTCTTTCCATTTCAGTGCATCTTAATTAAATCATTAGACTTAATTAAATCATATAAGTTATACACACACTTTAAAAACTAGAATTTGCTACAATTTTATTTATTGTGGTAAAGAATTTTATACAGGCATATCTGCTATAAACTTCAAAGGGCGTTAGGTGATAGTGAGAGACCATGTACCCTTAGGGAAATATTATTTAAGTTTTACATGTACAACAATTTGTTCTTCACTAAAAAAGCAAACGTTAATTGTTCAATAAACTGGAGGCTTGTGTACCTGAATTGTTAGGAAAATGCAGACATTCTGCTTTCTTCTAGTGGAAAGGAAGAAATAGAACAGGGTGCTGGCAAATGAAGAGTTAAAATAGAGAGGGGTTAATTTCAAGAGGAAATGTGAACTACCTTCTTTTTGGAGGGGGAATGAAAAGACTGAGTCTATACTTTGTCAGAATATTTCACAGAGAAGCTCTGTGAATGAAGTATTCTTGATTTTAAAATTTAGTACATTCATTCTATGCTTATAGACATCTGTTTGGATAATTATGAGTTTTATAATAAAAAGAGCTCTGCAGAGTCCTGCAATAAAATGTAAATTATGTTCAGCTTTGTTAAACTCATTGCTAAATATATTTTATTAGAAATTAGTTTTGGAAATAAAATCTTCCAAATCATCTTCGGAAACAGCTTCTTCATAATAACATCAATGCATTCTATAATGTGGAAACTGAAATAGCAACAGAAGCCTTTCCATTATGCATCATTCTTATGGTTTACCAAGGGAATTTATTTTTAGAAATTTTCTACATTAGGTCTCACTTCCTGGTCCATAGCTTGTCTTTTTGAGTAAAAAAATGAGCAAGCCTGATGACTAATGTCCCCACAAAAGGGAAATTCCAATAGGTTAAGGTGTATCTACAAAGTATAAAAATGAGGGCTTTAAAACATGAGTTACTTTCTTTATGAAATTTGCTATAGTCTATTAATTCTCTTAAAGGACTTATTCAATCTTAAAAATCAAAACTCAAAGAGAAGTTTTTATTTTAGTGTTACTATCCATACAAATCCATAGGAATTGCTTTCAAGCTTTAAGTCAAACCCTACCATCTCTGCTTTCTCCCTAAAAGAAAAAAAAATCATAAGCACTAAAATCCACAGATTTTATACAAACTAAAGCTACAGTTTAGGATTTATGAGGGATTTAATTCATACTTCTTATGCAGAATAGATAGTGTGAGAATAAAAGGCTGTTTTATCAAATAATTTGCTCTGAGCAGAGCACTGTTCACACAGGTAGAATCAGAAAAGAGAAATATTAACATGTTTGAATGCCAGTGTTTGAAATACATCTTAGACTATTGACATTCTGTCTGACAGCACTTTCTGACTACCTCATGAATTAGGAGAACGAACATATCCTTGGAAAGTTAGCCTCTTTTGGAAAAGTCGTTTTTAGACGACTTGTCATCTCTCATTGTAACACTCCCTCTCCCTGAAAGTTCTCCTGGGTCTTTATTTTCACTATTAGAAGAGACCAAACTCATTATGCTATTTAACAACTTGAAGTAGATAGCAACTTGGCACAGGAAAGGAGTAGCCAGTGTTATATTTGCCATTAAATACAGGCACCTTTTTAAACTATTCAGAGTGCAATTTTATTAAGCAAAAGGCATGTTCTTGGCTTAGGGCCATTAACTATAAATATTTCCTGGTCAAGATCAATTGATGTAGAACTTCTTGAATAATGCTAAAGGAATATAAAATAAGACCTAGATGTCAGAAGATATAAAAGAGTACATAAATGTCAGAAATTAAAGTTAAATTATTTCTGAATTTTCCTCTGTGTAGGATCAGGATATTGTTGAAATAGGGCACCTAGAATCTAATCCTAGATATAACGAGAAGGTTGAATTTATACAATATGTAAGATATGCAAAATTCTCTCTTCTCCAAGTAGAATCCATGAAAAGCAAATCAATTTTTGGCTCAAGAGAGAATGTACCTTTCCTTTCAAATTTAGGAACATTCACAAATCAATTTTGTTTTGGATGTCCTTTTCTGCCTTTGTTACTCTAAACCAAGAATCATGAAAGTTAAACAGTGTTAAAGGAGAAAAGCTGAACACACTAAAGCCAAACTCTTATTTTAGTGGCTACTCAACGGTTAACATCAATTTGTTGAAAGGTGGTAACTTAGTTGTCCTTGCGTTGTTCCAAGAGGATACAGAGCAGCAATAGGACTTGATGAGAATATGAAAAAAAAACAGGAGTAACTATTTCCATTGAGTAAGAAAGTGAAAGTTCTTCTTTTATAGAAATCCAACAGCAGATTTCTTATATACAAGTTATAACTTTAGTAAATAATATTTTGGGCTATATATTGTGTGTTCTTTGCCAATGCAGTTTTAGCATTGGTATATAGAGAAAGAGAGAAAAGTATATTTGGGGCTCACATAATATATATTAAGGCAAATATGAAATTTGTTTACTTATAAATAGTTTTCAATGAAACACATTTATCTGAAAAGATATTTGCCCTTAATTGAAGTTCAAAAAATATGTTTAATAATCTTTGCTTAATAAACAAAATAATGACATTTGATGTCTCTGAGACCAGCAATGAGGTCCATGTAAATAGAGTGAAACTTTTTTTGTGATACAGGAGGTAAACATATACTAGTAAATGAGAAATCTGAAGCACAGACACCTTCTTCCTGATGACACCCTCTCACTAAAGAGATTAGCATACATGTGTTATAATTAAATACGAACACTGATTTCTTAAGAGCACAGAGATAGTCCTTCTAAGGAGTTAGTTATATTCTGATAAATCAGCAAATTGTGAGTACCTAAGAATAACTTAATTATCTACTAATTAGATTAAAAGTTTTTTTAAAGTCCAATAATGACCACTAACTATACATGGACTCCTAAATTTCAACTTAATTCATTAATGGACATAACACAGGACAGAGTATACAAATCAGTGTTTAAGCTGGTTCTTCCCACTTACCAAGTGCAGTGAACTTGGGAATCTTGGGGAAATTTACCTCACCTCTCTACAAATCAGTTCTGTCTAAATTAAAATGACAGTAAAACAATACCTATTACTAGGCTTTTATAAGACTTTTACTCAGATGTATGATAAAGCTCTGTCAACTAAAATCACTATATAAATAAAAGTATGAATTATTATTTATGTGAAAAAATGGCAAATCAGCACTATTCCTATATACTATTCAATAAAACTTTAGGATAACTAATGATGATTATTACTTCTATTTCAGAAAAGAAATGAGATTTAATTCAGAACACTTGAATAGAAGAGTCTAGACTAGAAATCTATAATTAAAACTAGGGAAGTATATATACTATATCACATATTCCTGAACAAAGACTTGATGAAGTTTACATATATAAATAAACTTGAAAAAAGACAATTAAAAGTAAAAATGGAGAGGGAAAACTAACTCCTAAGGAATAGTGAAATAGTCATATTTTCAGAACCTGTTATGATTTAGCGTAATTGGTATTCAAATTCCATTTGAGCTTTAGCAAAATTGTTGCTCTAGTCAGATTTAGTGAGACCAATTTCCCACAGCTGGTGTGAACTTCCTCATGAAGGGTACACAGCTGTAAGCCCTTGGACATGATTCTGCAGAGTCTAGCACACTCCATAGTGGGTCTTCTCCATTTTCCCTGCACTCTTCTGTTACCAGTCGCAGTTATAGTTCCTTCGCAACCAGAAAATCACCTCACTGTGGACTTAATTCTCATCCAAGTTATTTAACTCTATGTCCCTCAAACTTACTCTGTCTTATCTGAAAACATCTGTAGCTTTTAACCCATTATCTCCTTCCTTTATTGAGTTACAGAAAAAATATAAAATTCTTTCTGTTTTCCAAGACTAGCTATCCACTCCTGACCTTGACCGTCTTCTAACCTCCTTGGGCCATCAGTTTTCTCTCTTCCTTATAGTTCAGACTTTCCTTCTCCCTAGTGCTTTCATATCAACTCAGTAAAATATTGATCTCTCTTATTATAAAAAATATATTTCCCAATTTCAACACCATCCTAGAGTATAAAGAATACAACCCAGAATGTACTGGTAACTTACTGGCTACCCAGATCCTCCATCCCGCCCCAAGTATCCAGCTAATGTCATATTTGTTTATTTCTCGCTCCTTCCAACCATATTTGAATCTAGCACATTGTATCATTGCACAGGTTTTCTCTGTAATACATTTGCTTTCATATCTTCCTGTTGGTGTCTTCCATAATCATACAAATGTATGCATTGATTTCTTCCTTATTATTGACATTGTCTACTAATCTGTTTTCCCACCCCTCACTTTCCTGTCTCTGATCCATATTATACATTATCCTTTTATCGGCAGGCACAACAGGGCCAGGATGAGCATGGTGACTGGCCCAGGAGCGCAGGCTCCTCCCTGGCCACTACTGCTTTACACACTACTTCATGCTGTGCAGGTTCAACCTGGACAGCTTACTGGAGCCTGACAAGCTGGAGGGTAAGGTCAGATTGCAGCAGCATGGAGGTCCACTGATCCCCATAGGCCAGGCTGAGGGACCCAAC
>PVJC01000524.1:84957-112457 GCA_004026665.1 Murina feae
GTGATCAGGCCGGCAGGGGGGGCAGTTGGGGGCAAACAGACTGGCAAGAGGTGGACAGTTAGGGGCGAGAAGGCCAGTGGGGGAGTAGTTGGAGGTGAGCAGGCTGGCAAGCAGAGTGGTTAGGGGTGATCAGATAGGCAGGCAAGAGAGAGGTTAGGAGACAGTGATCCCAGATTGGAAGAGGGTGCAGGCCAGGCTGAGGGACACCCCACCTCTGTGCATGAATTTCATGCACCAGGCCACTAGTTCTATCCTAACTAATAAAAGTGTAATATTAAAATTGACCATTTCTTTGGGACACCCAACAGCCAATCAGAACAATGGTATGCAAATTAGCCCAGCCAAGATGGTGGAGGCCCGGGCTGGCAATAGAGCGATGGCGCCGGCACACGCAAGGGAGGAGGCCTGCATGCTCCGGCGGTTGGTTCTGGACACTGAGGAGCGGCTGCAGGACCAGGCAGCTGCCCAGGCCCCCGGCCCTGCGGTCGGGGCTGGCAACGGAGCAGTCGCACCGGCGCATGCAAGGGCAAAGGCCTGGCCTCCGCCTGTGTGTGCCCTGGAAGTTGGTTCAGGGCAGTGACTAACGGCAGCAGGGTCGGGAGCCAGCTGCCCAGGCCCCGGCTCTGCAGCCTAGGCCTGGGAATAGAGCGATCGTGCCTGTGGTTGGTTCTGGGAAGCCTCAGGTGGGAGCCGGCCCGGCCCTGCGGCTGGGGCTGACAATAGAGCAATCGTGCTGGCGGTGGTTCCAGATGGCGGTGAGCAGCCGCAAGGCCGGGAGCCGGCAGCCAGGCCCCGGCCCTGCGAGGCCTGGGAATAAAGCAATTGGGCCATGCGACCTCAGAGGCTCAGTGGCGGGGGCTTGAGGGGGGTACCCCCTTGGGGTCATGCCTGAGCATCCTCTGGCCTGGGGCAGAGCATCTGCCATAGGTCCAGCCACCTGGCTCCACCCTGGGGGCCTCCGTGGGGCGTGTTCCAGCGTGGGGGCGTGTTCCAACGTGTGCCTGGCTCCACCCCTGGTGTGTCCACTCAGAAGCAGGGCTCCCCCAAGGGACCATGCACCAGTGTCCACCCCCTGGCCTGCCACCCAGCTCTGCACCAAGTGTGTCCCCTTAGCGGTGGAGGCCCACCAGGTATGTGAGATGGTAGGCCACTCGACTGGAAACGTCCACACCTGCACTCACCAACCATCCCACCCCCCAGTGCACGAACCCTGAGGGGGCTGTGGCTAGCCTGAAAACAGCCCTCAGCCCCTCACCCAGGCTGGCCATGCATGCCAGCAGGTGGACATCCCCCTACCCCCGAGGGGTCCCAGACTGTGAGAGAGCACAGGCCAGGATGAGGGACCCCCTCCTCCCCTCGCCGAGTGCACAAATTTTTGTGCACCGGGCCCCTAGTATAATAAAAGGCTAGTATGCAAATTGTCCCTTCAGGAGTTCAACTGGGAGTTTGACTGCTTGCTATGACGTGCGCTGACCACCAGGGGACAGCATGGAACAAAGGAAGGCCCCAGCTGCCAGCAGCCAGAAGATCCCGATCAGCCATCCTCATGGCCGCCCAGGCCTAGGGACCCTACCTGTGCAAGAATTTTGTGCACCAGGTCTCTAGTATATAATAAAAGCCTAATATGCTAAGTGTCAACTGTTGTTTCTACCTTTTGACCAGTTGCTGACATGTACTGACCACCAGAGGGCAGACACTCTGACAAGTAGGTTAGCTTGCTGCTGGGGTCTGGCCAATTGGGACCAGGTAAGATGGGCCAGACATACCCTGGAGCCCTCCTGTGGTCCCTCCCCGGCCCTGATCATACACTGATTGAGTCCCTAGGCCTGGCCTGCACCCTCTCGAAATCCGAGACTCCTCAGGGGATGTCAGAGAGCTGGATTCGGCCCTGTCTCTGCAGGTCAGGCTGAGGGACCCCACTAGTGCACAAATCCGTGCGCCAGGCCTCTAGTTACAAAAACAGCTCCCCAAATCACATTTATAACCTAATTGTTTTTTGTAAAAACAATCTCAATTCCTGAGAAATAAATTCTCTCTTATGCAAGGCATTTGAAGGCTTCTAAAATATACCCCAAATCATTTTCCAACATTCTCCTTGCAACTGAGTGTCACATACATTCACTTTACAATTGCAGCTCAATAAAATTGGCCTGTGTTTTCCTGCCTCTGCTCCTGAAATGACATGTTTTTGATACCAACTTCACCCTTTGAAGCTTCTGAAACACCAGTGTCTTTATTGCATCTTTAAAGACTCCTTCCAAATCTTCTTCTTGCAGTAAGTATCCTAGGTGCCTTAGCCAGAATTTTCCCACATCCTCGAATTTTCCAGAAGACTTTATGTTTTTTCTTCAACACTTAGGTTCTACCTTATACCTCTTTATCCATGTATATTGTCTTTGTTGGCAGATTCAAGCACATCAGCATCAGTCATCCTGCCTGTTTTGTATATGCCCCACTCCTCTTCAAATCCTTTCACTTTGAAAATCCTTGGGGTTCAATTTAAAGTCAATGAATGTTGACTATATATATATATATATATATATATATATATATATATATATATGCAAAATAAAGAATAAAGAGCCAGTTTTCCCTTTCCCCTCACATTAAAACACAGAAGTTCACATTTTTGCAGCATGTTTGTGTACACCTATAGACACAAAGAGCCCATGAGATCTCATCAAATTCAGAAGTGAAATCTTGCACCAAAGTGGTTTGCATGGTGGGTGAGAAGAGAGTACTAGATGACAGGAAGGATGACAGGTCAAGTGAACCAGATCTGAAGTGGTAATTTTTACAACCTGAATAATCTGCTCTCCATATGTGACCTGCAAATCCTAGGAAAGGTACTATAACCATGAACTTTGCATTAGGCTAGAGCACATAAAGATTCCCCTCTTAGCGGGAATAAATCTAAAAAACAAGAGGAAAGCTTTTTGGCAATTTTTCCTCTAAGTGTATGCAAAGCTGAAAAGCCAAATGGAGAGAGGAGTCTGTTAACCTTTATCACATACCACATGCGAAGTACTCGCACATCATAATGCTTTCAGATCATACGTTCATTTCACATGCTCGGACATGGCACCACATAGTTAAGCTTCCAGCAGCTGGAGAAATTATACTGCAGCAATGGTCGACTCATACAGTTCCCTGCTTCCTTTACCATTCTTGGCTTGACACATAGAAAGCTTTATGGGCATAAGTCAAATCCAGACTGTGACGTAAATTAATTTTTCTTACAGAATTTTAAAAAACATTTCAAGTCCTTTAAGTCAAAGAAACCCTGTACAGTCTAAATTGGGTAAAGTAAGGTTGTGTTTACCTACTTATGGGGGTGTTAATGCAAAATTTCATATTTCTGATATATAATTTTGTCCTTCCCACTTGTCCTCTTGTTCCTCATTGTCTCTCATTGCCCCAGCAGGGGAAGATGGGCTGCTGTTTGAGGAAAATATATTTTAAGTGGTTTGTTCACATCTCAAGGAATAATTTAGTTACTATCATTTAAAAATATATACCCTTTTGTTAATTTTCTTGAGACAGTGTCCCCATTATTTAAAAATATGAGTCCTTTTTTTCTAAACTGGTAGGGTCATGAAATACATATTATCATGAAAAGGTGTATCAAAGGTATAAATATTTGGGGTTTTGTCTCAGTAAGAACCTCTCGTCCTTGGGAATTTTACTCTAAAGCAGACAAAGGTCCTTGAACTTGCCCCCTCATTGATCTCATGGGTTAACAGAAGACCTAAGAAAAGAATAAGCAAACTGTGATATACGTCTATAGGCTTTACAAGTTGTACTGGAGTGGCAATCTGACTGGTAGAGCATGTTTTTGGTTGATTCCCAGCGTCTCCTCTTCATTTGCTGTGTAATATCAAATAAGTTACTTAGACAACTTACTTGGCATCTATTTAATCTTCTGTGAAATGAGGATAATAAAACTTACTTTCAAGTTGTCCTAAGGATTCAATAATATGACATGAGTAATATTATATAATACCCTCACTAAATAGTAAGTCTCTTTTCTTCTTTTTCTTATTCCCCTCCCCTACATTATAAAGTTAATTTAACCACCATTTTACCTTTCAGATCAATTACATGTGAAGACTTGATTTGTAATTTTATCTCATGTGTGGTCCCTGTACCCATCTCTGTGCATATCTATTTCTAAAGCACTCTTTGCCTTTTGCCATTTTAAAAAAATGCTTTAAAAAAATAGTGCTAGTATACAAGCCATGTAAACCTACAATACTCCACTTAATTCTCCTAAGAGCTATTTAAATATATATCATTTATCTTTAATCTATAAATGAGAAAACTAAGATTAAAAAGGCTTAGTGACTTTCATAATGCTGGAAAGGCTACACAAGGTTAAGTGGCTTCTGAGATACTATAAGATGAGGAAGTGGCAATTCTCGGAATTGAACCCGGTTTTCCAATTTCAAGTGGAGTGACCTTTCTCCTCTTCCATCCTGGCAGAGCTTTACTTTACATAGTTTTCCTCCTTTCTCTTTAATGCACTTCTATAATTTGCATATTAAACCCAATATTTTGCCCCAGTCAGCTTCATCTTTCTGCTTTCCTCTAGGAACCTGCTTTTTGCTGTAAATAGGAATATTTAGTCACAGTTATATTTAAGCATGTAACAGATCTTTAACTGAGGAAGATATTTCAAGCCATGGGTTTTGAGCCAAACCTAAAGAAAAAAAGTGCTTCTCAATTATTTGAAATAACTTTGGGGTAAATGGCAGAATAATATATTTTTTAAACACATAATTTTAAGTATTACATTATCATTATCTACAGGGAAAATACATTAAATCAATGGTGGTAGAGGAACATAACTATTTGCACAATTAATACTTAACACTAGCAAACTTGGAAATAAGGTTGTGTTAAATATTTATAATAATAAAAGTATAATATGCTAATTAGACTGAATGACCTTTGACCTTCCAGACAAAGCCAGGGCTGTGAGGGAAGCCTGGATCCCGGGAGCTAAAGGAAAGCTGGTGCTGGCAGCCGGGGGAAGGAAGGCCTACTCTTGCATGAATTTCATGGATCGGGCCTCTAGTATTAGATAAATAACCAGATATAGGTTTCGGGGAAGAAAAAAGGAATGTGTGGTATGGAATTAGATTGTCTGATTAATGCTTTAATCACTTCTATAGGGCTTCTGAGTGGCTGTTAGATAAATATAATTTATTTCTATAATTATTTGAAGCTACAATGAGAGAAATAAAGAATAAAGAGAATTATAAGAAGGAAGAGAAAAAAGAGAAGGAGAGAGGAGGGTAGGGAACAGGAGGGGAGAAGAGGGCAAAGGAGGAAGGGGTGAAGAGAGAGATGGAAGAAGGAAGGAAACAGATAAACTAATCTATTGAAGAATCCTCATTACAAACAGCATAAACAGAAATGGATTACTGGTTATATTAATATGTATAGTTCTTTGAGTATATGGCATATACTGGGGCAAATTTATATATACAAATAAATACATAAATAAGTAATATATCACTAAACTTCCTAAAATTCTGAAAAATAGTTATTATTATATCCATTCCTAAAATCCCTACAAAATATGCTTCATTATTTTAGGTAAGAAAACAGTCTCAGAGACATTAAATAATTTGCCTTAAATCACTCCATAAATTGACAATGCAATTATTGGAAGTTTCCTTTTTGATGATGTAAAATGAATGATTTTCTGTGATACCAAGCAGTTTTTCAACAAAAATAAATAATGTATCCCCTTAATAAATAGTAGGAACATGAAGAACTTTTCTTAAGCTCTCAAGGGTCCCTAAATATTAAAGCACATTTTTCTATGTATCTCTATTATAAGTAAATATTCATTTAAATAATAATAATACCGTAATAAAATTGGTATCAAAAATTATAAAAACAAAACTATCATGTCACCCGAAAGAAGATAATGTATATCTGATTCCTAATGAAATGAAGACTACCAAACCACACATAAAGTGCATTGTTATGGAATACAAAAGGCAGAAAGTCTGAGTTATTTGAGCAAATAGAACAGAAAAAAAAGAAGAAAGAAAATCAGTAACTCTCCACTTTCCACCAAAATGTTTACAGTTTCAGACATTCCTTTTCTGAATCCTGATAAGTAAAGTGCTTTTTATAAGTGTGATTCAGAAATAAACTCTGGGACATCCTCAAGATCAAGTTACCAAATCCATGAGTATGATCATAGATAAGGATCTTTAAAACAATAGGGATTTGTTAGTAATCTATTTAGTTAAAAATGGCAATATAGCAAAAATGCAGACTATGGCCCTATTCATGTCTAAAATTCTCAAGTTTAGATGTACGATTGACAAATAGATTATTGTTTGAAAATATATAAACAAAATACTAATAGGGATTATGTCTAAATAACATGGCTGGTGCATCATTTTAAATTTTATTTTATGCTGGTTTGAATTTCCTAAAATGGACACATTAACTTTGTGAAACAAAAGGCAATAAAGCTCACATCGAAATTCAAAGTTTACTTAGTTCTATTTTGGGTGCTGATCACTCAGAGGTGGCTCATGCGTTTCCTTCATTCAGAGAGATGCCACTACCAAGTGACTAGCAAAAGGAAAATAAAAATAAACTCTTTTTTTAAAGAAAAATAAATAAAGCAGACACTTTTTGGTTGTCAGTGTGATCCCATCTGGCTCTAAGACCCCAAGAGAGAGACAATTCATTTAGACCGTGGGCTGTGCACTGAGCGACTGGTGCTATGCACACGATTTTGATCATTGACAGTCACTCGATCTCTCTCCCTCTCTTCTGTGCCATTGTTGCCCTGGTGCCGTCTTGCCAGCATATCTGGGTTTTAAGTTGTCAATCATGATTCTTTTATATTCCTACAAAGTTATAAAAATTCATAATGTAAAGAAGATGCCTGGTGGGACAAAGTTTTTGCTGGACAATTGCATTCCTTTCCCATGTGAGTTATTCTGCCAATATCCCCTACACTAAATGTGCCATAATCCAATCAAAGCAAGTTTCCTTGTTTTAGTTTCCATATATTATTTTTCAAAAACTTGCTTCATTTTTGAAGAATATTCAATGATTGTTCCACCACTTCCTGAGACAGCCTGAGATTAAACAGGGAAATCAATCAGAACAAAAAAAGATTCCCTTTGCCCTTCTATATCAAACCACCTCCAATCTATTCCCTAACTGTCCCCAGGAGTAAAATCTTCATTAAGCTGAAATACACACATTGCCATAAATCAAAGCAAGTATCTATCTCTCCTTTGCACATTCTGTTTTAGGCTGTGTGATCAATTCCACTGACCATTTTCCAAAAGAAAATAGGTATCTTTTTTGTTTTCAGTGTTTCAAATGGAATTTTCAGAAAATCTGAAGGCTGAAGAAAGCTGAACAAGCACCGGATTAGCATTTTAATGAAAAGACTTTTAGTGGACTTAAATTGAATTCTAAGTGCAGTGTGTGTGTGTGTGTGTGTGTGTGTGTGTGTGTGTGTGTGTGTGTTTCCTTCATGAACTAAAATGACCTAGGAAATGTTTACTACCCAAGAGATCAGCTTTGAAAGTCCTAAAAGATTACCACAAGGAGGTGGTAATCTTGGAATGTGAGGAATACCTACTTAGGGTATAAACAATAGATTGTTACCGGAAGTTGCCAGCCCACTGCCAAGGCCAGTTGACCAGATATGTGGCTGATCGGTCTCAATAATCAAGTTTGGGACCAGATTGTCCCCTTGAAATGTATGAACTGTTTGACCTTCAATTTCATTCCCAGAGTTCTTCATGCACAAGGTTTACAGGAACCTCGAACAGTTTATAGTCCCTGGAACTGTGTGAAACATTTACCTTGACAACGGGAAATATTTCACTTTATCTGGAGTTCTGTTTCTCACAGAATTAGTCATACATACATAAAACAATAATAAAAAACGTGTCAATTATCACTGCATAATTCAGCTATTTTTCTCCACCTATGTAGTCTTATATTTATAAATTCAAATATAGTGTTTTAATAGAAGTTTGCTCCTGGGAGAATGAGCCGAATGTGCATAATATTTATTTATTGTTCAAAATAAATGTTTTAAGTTTATGATGTTTTTAAATGTTCAATGTACTTCAGTAAGTGCCTGTGAACAGTAGCTGTGACTTTGATTATATGTCTCATCTCAGCGAATCACCTTCAGAAACCTAGGGTGGCCTAACTTGAGGATAGGGCACTGTTGAAATTACATTAAAAGCCAGGGAAAATGTAGTTACAAGGTAAAAATGTAAGAGTAGTAATTACTTGGTCTGTGTTAGGGCAAAGTCATGAGGCAGAGTCACAAAATGAAACCCGATTAGCAGAGGTTATAAAAAGAAATAAAAAAAAACACTTATTGTGAGCATCTGAGGATCAAAAGAATGTCACTCAAGAGTGTTAAGTCCACTACTTAGTAGGAAAAGAGAGAATTATAGACTACAAAAAGGCCAGCACATCTAATTGTCCTTGGGTTATTATTTTCTAAATACTAATAATTGTAAAAGGTTGCTTAATGTGATAATAGTTACCACGGTTGAAGAGATCAAAAGGCAATGTCAGAAAGTAATAGATTGAGGTGAGTAAACATTACTGTAAATGTATTAATTGCATCCTGAGAAGTCCTAAAGAAGAAGATGCATCTGATGCTGAGGTGACTGTGAAAGGATAGGATAATAAAATAAATAGAAAACGTTCATCTCTATTTCAGTGGCCAAAAAGCAAGAATTATTCTAGTGAAACCTTTAAAATTGATAGTCAGAAAATCAATCAGTTAAAAAATGTTTGTTGATTGTCTATTATATTTCTAGGACAGGCAATGGACTGCAAAGAATTGTTAATATATATGTGACTTATCTCTACTCAAGAGCATTCACTGCAGTTTGGCGAGTAGCTAATGTATGTATGTGTAGTAATTAAACAACAATAATGATAAATATGTAAAGTAATAATGAGGATATTCTAATCCATATATTATCAACAATCCAACTTACTAATGCAACACTAATAATAGCTCTAACCATATCAATATCCAGGGAGTAGAATGATTCTATTCTTCATTCTAATATCATTGCAAAACTATTTTTTGCAAGACAGTTTTTCATAGGGTTCAATTTTCTGTGGAAAAAATATAATGGGAAAGAAAATACTTATTGATGGCACACAAGGTGACTATACATTCTGACTTCCTTAGTTCACAAAGTACTTCGTTTTATTAAATTAATAATAAGATGCATTTTTTGAAGTTCTTTTACCTATATTCTTTTAAACTATTCAAACTCAGGGATCTTAAAAATAACTTCAAATAATCTATAATAATAAAAGCATAATATGCTAATTAAACCAGACATCCTTCCTGATGAACTTCCGGACAAAGCTGCAGCAGCAGGAACCGAGGCAGAGGTGGCTGCCACGGAGGTGGGGGCCAAGCTCCTTGCACGAATTTCATCCATTGGGCCTCTAGTATGACATAACAATAAAACCTTATAGGGATTTTATGTATATTTTGTCTTTAAAATAGACCTTGCTCAATCACCTACAGAACTTTGAACCAACAATCAATAATTCTGTACTTACTGCACTTCTAAAACTCAACTTTTTCAAGTTATTATTTACATTTTGTTGCTGAATGCAAAGCAGTCTATGATAATAGTAGTTGGCAGTGTTTGGGTATCTCGTGACTATAGTGAAATATCATTAAATAAATCATAAATACTCTGGTAAAGTAAAATTGAAATCTCTATAGTCTATTTTGGGATAGCCTGTAAATAAATGAAAATAAGTTTAGAGGGAATGGTAGTTACTAATTTTACCAAAGGAGTATAACTATTGGTTTAAAGATTACACAAGATTTTAAAGAGTAAAATATATAAGAATAAATAATAGGACAAAAAATACAGAAAACAATTGGAGAAGAAAAGATTTCTATGGTACATATTTTTATAGGTGAGTTATTTTTTGCTTCTAATGACAGTAATGGGTTGCATTTGTTAAAGAATGGAAAAGAAGGAACTCTTACTCTTTGCAACAGCATGCATGCACCTGGAGGGTATTATGCTAAGTGAAATAAGCAAGTCAGAGAAAGATAAATACCATATGATTTCACTAATATGTGGAATCTAATGAACAAAATGAACTGACAAACAAAATAGAACCAGAATCATGGAACAGACTGACAAATGTCGGAGGGGAGTGGAGTGGGATAGGGGGGACTGGAGAAAGGAAGGTGAAGAGATTAGACTTTACCCTATATTTTTTCCAATACAACTTTTAACTATCAGAATTAATATCTTTCATTTTGACTAAAGCATTAACGTAATATACAATTAAGCTTTTCAGAATACATCCAATATTTCTAAAAAATTAAAATAAAAGCAAACTAAAAACAAATCTGAGATTCTTGGGATTTTATTAATGGGAGACATTCTAAATTCAAGACTTAACAAGGAACAAAGACACAATGGCCCTTTGACGCTTGGAAAACATGATGGCCCCTAGTAAAAATGAGATGTAGATGTGAAAATTGCTTTGGCAGAGTATTGAGGAAGAAGTTAAGGGGTTCAGAGAGGATGACATGCTAGAGTGAATTTCTTACATATTATCAGCGAACCCCATAAGCTGCTTATGCCCCCCAGGAGGGTTTAGAAGATACTTTTTTCACTAAAGCAATAACGGATGATCAAGTGGTGAGGGCACTAGCACTACTGACAGGCTCACTTGTAACTTTCTTTTATGGGTCAGAGTTGATGGGAGGGAAGCCATCTGGGTTCTTTAGAGGCAAGAGAAAGGATAAGATGCTGGAATAGCACAAATCAGATGACAGCAAGGAACTGTCAGAGGCAAGGTTTTTATAATTGCCCAAACAGGCAATAAATCCAAACTGGTAACTAAAGGTCCTGACTTACAGGGATCTGTGCTGATGGCCAATAGACATGGTGTCCTTGGAGGGAGAAACATGGGTAGCCAACAAGGGTATCATTGACCTATATAATTACAAAGGTCAAGTGAGAGTGAGCTGAAAGAGCAGCTGATGCAGTTGAAAAGCCCGATGCCTCATCCAGGGTGTGAGTGGGCACAAAGGCATAAATCGTTGTGTCTTATATCAGCGCTAACCATAAAAAGTAACTGGCACAGAAGAGGCTCTAAATAATAAGGATAAGATGACTCATCCAGTGGAGGTCAGACAACTTTAGTCCTTGACCATTCCATGCCTTCATGAACCCAGGAGTGGAGTCATCATTTGTGTGTTGACCAATAAAATAAAAGTAGAAGTGACATGTGCCACTGCTAGACAGGGGTTCTGAACACTATTATATTGCTGCTACCTTGCCTTTCCCCCTCTTCATTAGCACTGAGCTGCTGTCACACTGAGCTCCAAGGGGAGAAAGAAAAGGGAAAGAGAAGGAAATATAGCTGACCCATGACGTACATATAACATCAGAGAATAATAAACCTTTCTTATAAAACCACTGAGGCTTTTCATTTGCATTGCTAATTTCTCCTAATTTATACAACTGTCATCTATCAGCATTGTGTAATTATAGCAATTTTTTTAAAAAAAAGAAGAATTAGAAGTCCTATTATATATCTTATAATTCCCAGGGCGGAATTTTCATATGGCCCTGCCATTGCTCTGACAGGGACATAGAGAGCAGAACATGCTCAGGTTTCCGGATTATGACTCACTATCTCTTGTTTTAAAGAATGAGTTTGTTCTCCTTGTGGCAGAGACTAAGTGTGCACAGGACTCATCTCAAGAGCTGTCCCTGACAGGTGTTCAGCCAAGTTGAGTAATAGCCTCCTTATCACCATGTACAATAGGCTTCCCATGTAATAGTGCTTTCAATTTCAATATATGCCACCTCAAATGAATTCGTGAGGCAGTAAGTCAGTGATTTTTAACCTTTGCCTTCAAAACTTCCTAAGGGAGGACAGAGAAAGCGGCACCTTCTTTGTAGATTACATTTCTGGGTCTAAATTAGGATCTTCACCACTCACTGGCTGATATTGTGAGGAAATATTCAATTTCCTATGAATTTGCAGCAACTTTGTACAACTACTATTTCTACTAATGCAAATACAGGCTCCAGTCTGATTTAATCTCACAAGTAGCTGCTTATTTGCAACAACAACAACAAAATCTGCAACAATAATGTGCTAAGCGGTTCATATTTTTTTATGTTATTGAAAGATAGTTTCTTACCACAGGTAGAAATAATACTGACAATAAGAAGAAGCCTCATTCCCTACAAATATGAAGACCCTAATGAATTCAGTATAGACTTGAACCTATAGCCTCAAGTTTTTACACTGTCATTAGTGCCTTGGCAGCCCACAGGCCATTGAACATGTATTAATGTTTGTAGTAAAGCCATTGATTCTTGTGTGCATTTCATGGCAGGAAAGCATTAATTCAAGGAGCCTTCCTGACAAGTGTACCCATGGGTTGAGTATACGGAGAAACACAGACTTTAAAATACAAGCATAGGATTAACCTCTTCCCTTCCTTCCAGTGAATCGCTGCTATATATTCTTCTATCATTTTTCTGGAAGTGATGGGAGTAATCATTTATCCTGGGCCAAATCCTCACAATTGCCAATATAAATATTATCTTTGTTAGTCTAAAAGACAATGAATCACAGCGTATCTTCCTTAAATTCTTCTCTCTGTCACATCTCTTTGTAGCCCTGGATCAAAACCATTTGGTTGTTTTTAAAAAACAAAACAAAACAAACAAACAAACAAAACACAAGAGAACCAAGCCAGTGTGGCTCTGGTTTTGAGTGTCAACCTACTAGTATGAACCAGGAGGTCACAGTTCAATTCCTGGGTTGTGGACTCAATCTCTAATTTGGGGCATGCAGGAGACAGCCAATTAATGATTCTCTCTCATCATTGATGTTTCTATCTCTCTCCTCCCTCCCCTTTCCCTTTCTCTCTGAAAACAATAAAAAATATTCTAAAAATAAATAAATAATAATAAACTTAAAACAATGAAAAATATGATGGCAAGACTTCCAGGGAGTAGTGGCAGTTAAGTCTCTACTTGCACATTGCCAGAATTAAAGGAATAATATTTTACTCATCTGGTCACCGGCATACCACCCCTTGAGCCAACATATTACTTCTTGAAAGACATGGAAAGAGCAGTTTGGTGATAGAGCCCCAAAACAAGCCTTTAAAATTGGCCACACAAAATGTTCTTAAGTGATTTTTAACATATTACGGGATATAGCTTGGTGTTGGTGGCACTTAGGATTACAGACCATCTGATGGCTTCCTCTAATTAAGACAGCGATGGCCTTGGCCAGTGTGTCTGGGTTGGATGGGTGTTGTCCTGTGCACCAAAAAGTCCCCTCTTTGGTTTACGTAGTGCACATGCCTGGATTGCTAGGAGGCAGCCAGCCAATGTTTTGCTCTCACATTGATGTTTCTCTCTCTCCCTCTCCCCCTCCTTCCTCTCTCAAAAAAATCAATAAAAATGTTTTTTAAAAACGATATCTATGCACTCCTACTCTTTTTTTCCCCTTTTTATATATCTTTATTGTTGAAAGTATTATGGATATCCCTTTTCCCTCACCCCCACTCACTCCTTCCACCCCACTTCTGCCCCTACCCCAGGCCTTCACCACACTATTGTCTGTGTCTATAGGTTATGCACATATGTATATAAGTTATTTGATTAATCTCTTCCCACCCTACCCCTTTTCTCTAACATTCATCTATCTTTTTTCCAGATATTTAATGCAAAACTTTCTTAGAGTCAAAGTCAATAGCAACTCCAGATACCAAATATTACATATTCTTTACTCCAGCCATGGAATTACTTATTCTGACAAGGATCTCATGGTGTGCACATAGATACTTACATTTTTGCATGGGCCAATAGATTGCAACAACAGTGACTTTATGAGCTTGAAATTATTACCTATATTCCTCTAAGAAGAGGAACAGAAACGGATGATTTTGGCAATTAGAAAGTTCTAGACAATTAGAAGAGCAGCTGCAGTAGAGTGGATAATCAAAGCAGAGCTTTCAATTACAGGCACTTTTTCCAATACTAGGAAAAGTCCAACAGATTGTTAGTTTTTGAGAAAATAAGGAATAAATCCTTATACTATACAAAAATTATTTTATTATTTTTCTCAATTCATTCACTTAGTGATTTAATACTACCCTATATCCTACTATATATCCATTATATTTGACACATATTGAAATGGTCAGTTTTGCATTTTTATGTTTATAATTAAGTAGCTTTATTTTGTTTTAAAGTATATTTATATTGATTTCAGAGAGGAAGGGAGTGTGAGAGAGATATAGAAACATCAATGATGAGAATCATTGATTGGTTGCTTCCTGCACACCCCCCACTAGGGATTGAGCCTGCAACCTGGGCATGTGCCCTGACTGGGAATCGAACCGTGACCCCTTGGTTCATAGGTCTATCCTCAACCACTGAACCATATGGGCCAGGCCAGTGGGTAGCTTTATTTCATTGAAAAAAATCTGATGTTTCTAAAAATCTTAATTTAAATTGACTAGTAATCTATTAAAATTTAGGACTCTATACCCCAATTCCTTCACATATGCTTTTCATTAATTCTTTATTTTTAAAATCACTTTTGTGTCCTTTCTCAAAATAATCACCAAAACTTACAAATGTGAAGTGAATCATAGGTAGAAAGGAATTTCTATTAAAAACAGTTAATGTGTACTAACTGTTCTCTATGGATCTCTATGACCATCATTATTCACAAGTATTTACCTTCTTATCAGAAATATGTATACAGCACAAGATACTGGTCATTGCTACTATTTAAAACTAGTTATTTGGAAAAAGTGCATATTTATACCATGGAACAAAATTTTATTCCAATTTTTTAAATATCTAATCAAAGATAGTAATTAGGTTGGTCAACTGTCAGATATTTGTGTAATATTTGAATAATTTATATTGATTGTTTTCACCTACACTGAAATTAGTATGCTTTTTATTCTTTTTTATTCAGCTATCATAGAAATATACACTTAAAACCTATATAATCTTATTAAGCTAGGTAACCCCAAGAAATTTAATTTAAAAAACAAATATAAACAGTAAAAAAGGGGGGAAAGTCAAGTTCAATATACATTATTAGTGTATGTATTTTAAATCTTCATATCGAATGCTTTTTACTTATATAAAAGGATTATATATTTTTTCGAAGTATTTTTCCTTGGTACTTCTTAACTCATTCTCATTTTCCTTGTGGATATCTCCACTTGAATAGCAGTGACAGAATCGTTTCATATCCCTGGTCACCTCTCTGCTCCTCCCATAAGAGGGCGGTTTGACTGGCTGAGCTGTACCATTTGTCACGTTTGTCAAGGAATCTGAGCAGTACATTTAGATGTGAGCCTCTTCTCTCTGGTCCTTAGAAAAAGTTCCATGTCTGTGTTGTTTATGGATGACTTGAACAAATTTAAGTCATTGATTGATTTTCCTATTAATTCCAAATGCATTGTTTTTATTTCCATTTAAAGCATATTAATTTTTAGCCACTACAGTACTGAAAATATTTTCTTTATTGCTGTTTATATGTAGCAATAAATACATGACCAGTTTAAGTTTTTCTTTTTCCAGTCCATCAGTGGTGCAATGAAACATACATATTTTTATTTTGAAATTTAGAAAATTGTCAAGGTATTGTGATTAGAAACATTATTAAGTTCACACCAAAAGTGTTTTTTTTTTTGTGGTAAATATAAAATATGAGACCTTTCTCTTAGGTATACTTTGTCCACAAGCAGCTGCAAAAAAAAAAAAAAATGCTAAGTAAGAAATGATTGAATAAGTGTCTACAGAACAATTCTTTCCCAATTAAAAGATCAGCTCAAATTAATTTGTCAATTTCTATTTTGAACACTGATGGATTTACCTGTTAGTAAGTGGGGCCCTTAGTTAAAATTCCTAAATAGTCTTAAAGCAGTCCTTATATCTAAGTGGGTGTGTAGGAAGTTCTTTTAGAGCGTCTTGATTCCATTCCATGAGAACATGAGGTTGAAGAAATTTCTGACTATTTTTTTTTAACTTATGTGGCACACTTACTACAATTGATGGATCAGTGTTGATACTTGTTGCTAAATAAAATGTATAGTTTACATTAGGATCTCTCTTTGTGCTGCACATTCTGTGGACTTGCACAAATGTGTATTAGCTACTATTACATTTTTAATTTTTAAGAATATTTCTATTGTGAAAGATAATGTTTTATAGGAAAGTGCACAGAACATGTATAGTCCAATGGATAATTATAAAACAATTACTCATGTAATGTCCACCAAGGACAAGAAATGGAGCATTGCTATAGATGGTAGTCAACCTCTAAGATAGATCTCAATGACACCTGCCTCCTGTTTATTCGTGCCCTTATATGGACTGGGCTTAGTGACCAGGAACAAAACAAAACAAAATGAGGCATGCTTGGCTGGCATGGCTCAGTGGTTGAGCACCTACCTATGAACCAGGAGCTCATGGTTCGATGCCCAAGCAGGGCACATTCCCTGGTTTTGGGCTCGATCCCCAGTAAGGGGCATGCAGATGCAGCTGAATGATGATTCTTTGTCATCATTGACGTTACTTCTCTCTCTCTCCCTCCCTTTCCCTTCTTCTCTGAAATCGGTAAATATATATATATATATATATATACATACATACTAGGGGCCCGGTGCACAAAAATTTGTGCACTCGGCAGGAGTTGGGGGGGGGTACTTAATCCCTGCCTGTGCTCTCTCACAGTTTGGGACCCTGGAATCCATTGGGGCACACAGCACACACAGAGGGCACACCTCCCTGTGTGCTGTGTGCCCCCCACCGATTTCCAGGCCTCAGCCTCAGGGGCGGAGCTGGCTCGGATCCTCCGCCTCCCCCCTACCCCCCAGGCTGCCCAGCCGCCTGGAATCCATGGGGGGGGGGGAGGGCACAGGCACTCAGGGAGGCTATCCCTCCCTGAGTGCCCGTGCCCCCACCGTATCACAGATCTACTTCCAGGCTGCAGGACAGTCTTGGGGCCTGGGCTGGCTTGCTCCGCCAAGCCCCGGCTGCCCTGCCGCCTGAAATCGATCGCGGGAGTACGGGCACACACGCCTCTGTGCCCGAGCCCCCCCCCCCCAATCACGGATCTACTTCCAGCTGCAGGGCAGCCTGGGGGCCTGGGGTGCCCTGCCGCCTGAAATCGATCGCGGAGGCTCGGGCACTCACGGAGGTGTGTGTGCCGGTGCCCCCGCAATCACAGACCTACTTCCAGGCTGCAGGACAGCCTGGGGGCCTGGGCTGGCTTCCTCCGCCAGGCCCCAGCTGCCCTGCCACCTGAAATCAATCGCGGAGGCTCGGGCACTCACGGAGGCGTGTGTGCCGGTGCCCCCGCAATCACAGACCTACTTCCAGGCTGCAGTACAGCCTGGGGGCCTGGGCTGGCTTCCTCAGCCAGGCCCCAGCTGCCCTGCCACCTGAAATCAATCGCGGAGGCTCGGGCACTCACGGAGGCGTGTGTGCTGGTGCCCCCGAGATCACAGACCTACTTCCAGGCTGCTTTCTGCCTGGAGGTGTGGGGCTGCAGGCGGTCGCTCCTCCGGCCCCCCCACCCGTGTGGCCTGCAGGAAGGCAACAGATGGCGGCAGCGGACACTGTCATCTTGGCTGGGCTACTTTGCATACAGCTGCTCTGATTGGCTGGTGGGCGTGGCTTACCCTGTCTCAGAGAAACGGTTAATTTTACTATTTCGCTTTTATTAGTTTAGATGACAGAGGGATGGGATGTCACTTCTGAGATTCTGAGATTAGGTAATAAAAAGACAGTGGCCAGTGGCTTCCCTCTGGGCATTTCCACCTCTTGTTCTCCTTTAAATCACTCACACTGATGGAAGTCAGCTGCAAAGTCAGAGGCAGCCTGGGGAGACACTCACACGAGTGAGCTTGGAAGCAGATTTCAGAGGCCTGCCAAACCCACATCAGTGATCTTGGAATAAGATACTTCAGGCTCCATCAGGGTTTGAAAGAACTGTCCTGGCTGACACTTTATTTAATTCTCCCTCATGAAAGACATGGAGACAGAGGCATCAGGTAAGTAGCACCCTGGTTCCTGACACAAAGAAGCTGATAAATATGTGTTATTTTAAATGCTAAGTTTGGGAGTAATTAATTAGCAACAGATAATGAATATCTATCACCTAAAAGACCCTTGCATATTCCTTCCTAGTTATTTCCTTTCTCCCCTCTCCTGTTCCCCAAAGTACCTACTACTCCTAGTTCTAACACTAAAGTTTTGCTTTTGCACTTCTTGCAAATTCAGCAGTACAGTTTATGTATGTTGTGTCTGGCACTTTTTGTTCCACATTGTATTTGTCAGGTTTATTTTCATTAGTGGATAGTTTCAATTTGAAGTTCTTAGGATTTTTTGTTATGAAAAATTTTGTGAATGTCTCAGTGTTTGGAGTTGTATGATTTCTGATTAGTATAAATCTTCACTTAGAATTTCTGTACCAAAAAGTACACGTATCTTCAATGTTGGTATGCAATGACAAACTGTTTTCTGAAATGATTGCACCAATTTAGATTCCCAACAGCAGTGCGTAACGGATCTCACTGCCCCACAGCTTCATCCAAGTTTGCAATTTAAGTTTTTAAATTTTAACCTCTTCTGCTGTGGGAGTAATAGTAACTCAGTGTGTGTTTCAGTTACATCTCCTGATGACTAATGTGGTTGAGCATTCTTTGACTATAGAGTCCTGCCATTTTGTGGATTTGTGCTTTCCTTATTCAGAAAAATATATATATATATATTTTATTGACTTCAGAGAGGAAAGGAGAGGGGAATATAGAAACACCCATGATGAGAGAGAATCATTGATTGGCTGCCTCCCGCACGATCTACACTGGGAATGGAGCCTGCAACTGAGGCACATGTCCCTGACCAGGAATTGAACTCAGCCAGCCAAGCAAGGCTGCTTGCTTTTTGATTTGTGGTCGTCCTTTATAAATTGGATACAGCCCTTTCTTAGTTATAGGTGTTTAAAATCATATCACCCTTTTTAGGAGGGGGGAAGGAGAAGAGCTTGCATTATTTTTCTTCAATGATATATATCTTCTAATAAACAGAGGGTTTTACTATAATCTTAACTTCTCAGTCTATTTCTTATGGTTAGCATTTTTATAACTAACTAGAAGCCTGCTGCACAAAAATTGTGGAAGAGTAGACCCTCAGAGCCCAGCGGCCTCAGCCCTCGCAGCCCCAACTTCCTCTGGAAGGTTGTCTGGAATGTTATTCTGGGGCCATGCAGTCGATTAGCATATTATGCTTTTATTATTATAGATGTAAGAAGTCTTTCCCTTTCCCAGGGCCCCTATGATATCTTAGAAATTGTATCACTTTAATTTTTGTAGTTATATCTACAATCTACCAGGAATTGATTTTTATGTAAGCATGAAGTATGTGTCAGATTTCATTCTCTCCACATAGATAGATACACAATTGACACAGATAACTTTTTGAAAAGACCAACTTTGCCCCTTCGCATTGCGATGTCACCTATGTGGTGACCACATATGTGCACTATGTTGCTGGACTTACGATTCATTTCATTGGCCTATATTTCTATTCGTATGCCAATACATACTGCCTTAATTATGATGGATTTATAAAAGAGCTTGAGTTTTTATCTGATAGTGTAAGTGTTCCAATTTTATACTTCCTCTTCAAAATTTAGTCCTTTGCCATTCTGTATTTATTTTTAATCAGTTTATAAAATACTAGAGGCTCAATGCATGAAATTCGTGCACAGGAGGGGGTTATCCTTCAGCTTGGCCTGCACCCTCTCACAATCTGGGACCCCTTGGATGATGTCCTAACCACTCACCTGCCTGCCTGCCTGATTGTTGCTAACCACTAGCCTGCCTGCCTGATCATCCCTAACCGCCTCTGCCTTGCTCCTTTCGCCACTAAGGCTTCGTGTGGGAGAACATCCAGAATGACATCCAAAAGGTCATTCAGCTGTCCACCCTAATTAGCATATTATGCTTTTATTATTATAGACTAGGGGCCTGGTGCATGAAATTTGTGCACTGATGAGGGATTCCTCAGCCCAGCTTGCCCCCTCTCACATATTGGGAGCCCTCAGGGGGTGTCCTACTGACAGCTTAGCCTGCTCTCTACTCCCCTTGGGGAGCGGGACAAAGCCACAGTCTGGCCTCCCTGTGTGGGAGTCAACCAAGATAATCAGGGGAAGCCACCAGCCCCATCACCCCGCTGCTACAGCCACTGCCAATCACTGCAGCCACCAAGGTGTTTTCATCAACACAGACTCCAGTCCCTTCACCATAGAAAAATGACAACTTTCGTTAGCCATTTTCAAGATGTGTCTTTCACAGAATATGACATTTCTTTATTTTCATTCTCACCTGAGGATATGTTTCCATTGATTTTTAGAGAATGTGGAAGAGAAGGGAAAAACAGAGAGAAAAATCAAAGTGAGAGGAACACTTCTATTAGTTTCCTCTTGCATATGCCCTGACCTGGGCCCCAGCCAGGGAGGAGCCTGCAACCTAGGTTCATGCCCTTGGTCAGAATTGAATCCAGACCCTGCAGTCAGCAGGCTGAGGCATTATGCACTGAGCCAAACTGGCTAGGGCAGGATATGACATTTCTTAGCCATCCAGCAGTGGACTTTCTTTTTTTTTCTCCAGGAGTGTGGTGAAAAAAGCCTAGATCACCTTTAAGGATTCTTATTATCCAAGTTGCTAAGAATATTAACAGTGGCATACAGGGAGCTTAGCCAATGAGCAGTAAGAAAAGGTGTTTCCCCTGTAGTTCACTCCAATCCCAGCTCCACCCCTGCCCCTCCAATCCCAGCTCCACCCCTGCCCAGGCCTGTAACCTCTGGCCAAGGATGCAGGCCTGGGCAGGGGACCCCCAACCCTAAGGTGACCAGATTTTAACATTGGTAAAGCGGGACACCATTGACGGGGGAGTGGGGTTCTTTTTATTATTATTATTACTTAAAATATTACAAAGTGTAGTACATATGTCTCTTTCCAATAATTGGGACTTTTTAAAACACCGTGGGACACGAGACAAATTGTTAAAAATCGGGACTGTCCCGCCAAAAGTGGGAAGTCTGGTCACCTTACCCAAGCCCCTATTTCTGGCTTCACAGAACCCAGGCCTCTGTGACACCAGCTCTGATCCTGCCCCCTGCCATCGCCAGCTCTGCCTTTGTCCCACTGCAGCCTCTGGCCAAGGCTGCAGGCCTGGGCAGGGGACCCCTAGACCCCTTCTTTGCTGGCTCCACCAGTGCCCAGACCCCTGTGATCACAGGCTCTGCCCCTGCTCATGCCTGAGGCCTCTGGCAAAGGCCTCTGGCCTGGGCAGGGGACCCCCATCCCACTCTGATCGCCTGTTCTGCCCCTAAGGGCCCCTGCATCTCCCATCACCTGCCTGGCTAACAGGCCTGACCACTTCAGTGGCCAGGCTGAGCTGTACTTGGTGCTGCCATCCTGTGACCATGGGAGCAGCCATCTTTGTCATGGAGTAACATCTAATTTGCATATTACTCTTTTATTAGACAGGAGGATACCCTTCAGAATTCTGCTTGGGACTGCATTGAATCCTTAGCTAAACTCAGGGAAAACTGACATATTTATAATTGGTTTTCCAATTCAAAAACATAGTGTATTCCCTTGATTCTTTTAGGCATTAAATTGTTGACTATAGCTCTTTGGCCTTCAGTTCTGCATGGTTTTAGAGGTCAGAACATACAATGATGGGACACCAGTCATGTTTGAGTTCCCCAATTATGTCAATTCAATATCGTGTGACCCCAAAATCTCTGCTGGTAATTCCTCCCCCACTGGTCGTGGCCCTATTTGAAACTTTAAAGAAGTGTGTTTTTGTCTCAAACCTACAGCCAAAAAATTCCTACAAGAATGGCTATAGAGCCTTAGCTCTTTATCCCCCTGGCTGGGTCTGTACTCTTTTTAGTCTTTGCTGCCTCTGGAGTTCTCCAATGTCTTTAAATAAACAATTTTCTATTCTTTCCCAGATTTTCTACTTTCTAATTGTTTCTGGTCTGCTTTGAAGGACTACATCTTACCTGAAAGTGAACTTCTCTGAGGACGTATATTTGATTTAGACCAGCAGCAATTACTGATCACCTTAATCAAGTTACTGAGATTGAAATGTGAGGATTTGTAGTTTTAACTTCTGCAGTGTAGCCCTTAGGAGATCCTAATTCAAATGAAAGGAGTTTTCTAGGGCTCCTATTTTGACAAGCATAGATTTGAATTTTCATTGTCGACATTGCTCATTTATCAAAAGTTCTATTCGAGTTTGCCTCTAATAGAATCTACAGATGCTTCTAAACCTAGGAAAACAGCAGGCCCAAATATTGGGTTCACTTCTTGGGATTTCTATCTCTTCCTGAAACCTAGCCCTGTAATTCTTCTTGTCTAGTTAGGTCTCCAGTGTCTCAAAGGAAGTGTTCTTATATATTTTCCTCAGCATTTCTAGTTCTCCCAATGAGGAAAACTGACCACATTATGTAGTTAATAATTCTTTAACAAAATGCAAAAATCAGAAAATTATTAATGAGTTTTTTCACAATAAGAAAGTTATTAATTTTTCGGATTTGGCTGAATAAAATGAAGTAGTCTGATTGGGTTTGGCAGCCCTTCATTTTGTTTGTGTTGTTGGTTTTAGTTTTTATGCTTTAGTGCCTTAGTGCCAAAGATCTGCTCTGTAAGTTCAAGTATTTAGAATGAGTTCTTCACTTGAAAAACATGGTGGCAGGGACACATTAAACATAAGGCCTCACCCCTATTTTAATTTTTGAGAGCCCATTTAGTGCCTTCATTTCACTGGTCTTCTGCCAACTAGAAAAAAAAAAAAACTTGAACATTTTAACCTTGCACATGCTTTGCAGCTACAAAACTGCTTATAAAAATTTATAAAGTGTGCTCTTTAGGGACAAAGAAGTATTCCATTTTACTGCCAGTAATACCTCAGTCCAGACAATATTGTTCTATGTTTTATTATTGAACATGAATGAACTTTACAAATGTACAGAGAGCAGAACCCTGAAAAAAATCCATAATCTAAATATTCATAGTCCCCCATTATTTCTGGGTATCACTACGCCCTTGTTCAAATGTTTGCATCCTCACAATCTGTGCATCAGGTTAAGCTCTTTCTGTTTTCCACGTTTACTGTTGCTCAGTGTTACAATATGCTTGCAAGATACCACACATGCATCTCTGCAGTAGTTATCTATTGCTCTGTAACAACTTACCACAAAGGTAACAGCTTAAAATAACAACACTTTAGTTGTTTTCTAAGGTTCTTAGGTCAGGAATCCAGGTCCTCTACTTCAGGGCCTCTTAAAAGCTGCAATCAGTGAGTCTGCTGGGATATAGTCATTTCAAGACTTATCTGGGGAAATATCTATATTTAAGTTCACATGTTGTGGGCAGGATTCAGCTCTTTGCAAACTGTCAGAATGAGGGTCTCATTTTCTCTTGGTGGTTGACCAGAAAGAACCCTCTCAGTGCCTTGCATAGAGACCTTTCCAAGGTACCATCTTGCTTCATGAAACCATGGAAACTGAGAAGGCAACAGAATCTGGTTCTTGTTTTATTTTGCTTTTAAGATAGAGGTCACTTTTTTTTTTTTTTTGTAATCTAATCATAATGTAAAATCCTAGCACTTTTACTGTAGTCTATTGATTAGAATCTAGTTACTGTCTAGCCTACATTCAAGGAAAGGGGATTATACAAAAGCTGGAATGCAGAAAAGCTAACATATGGAGGAAAGAATTGACCAAAAATTCATATAAAAACTGAACTCATGCTTTACATGATTGGTTATGTCTTGAGCAATCTTCCTGAAGCAGATTTATGATCACATCATTTACCTTGCCCAACAAAAATATCAACGATTATTTTGCCTACAGCTGTCCTCAATCAGATCCCAGTCTTCATTTCCAACTTTTCTATTTGTCTTACCACTCTTCCTGAATTCCATGCTCTGGCCAATGCTCTGAGCTTAATCCATACAATGCGTGCTCTGCATGTTTGTTCATGTTATTCCCTTGCCTGAAATAACATGTTCTCTTACCACAGAGTAAGGTGGAAAATAGAACGGGCAGTGGAGGGCACATTTTTTTTCACTTATTTAAAAAGATAGAACCAAGCAAGTCAACATATAGGAGACTAATATGTCAGGATTTTAGATATAAAGCCTTCAGGGCTACACAACATTGAAATGAACTGCCTAAAAAATGTGAGTTTTTAATTTTTTGTGTGTTTAAATGAAGAAGAAAAATCTGTACATTTATGAGGAGAAATGGGTTTCACTATTCAGAGGGAGTTAAAATGAAAATTCTTCTAAAGTACTTGACAACCCTTAATATTCCATAAATCCATAAATTTATATAAGGACAAGAAATCAAAAATGATTCCCTTTGATATGCAAAGATTAGAAAAATATTTACATAATAAAATTTCAATACAAGTTATACTTGCTATTTAATTTTAAACTGTGAGTTTAGTGGATTTTCTAATTTTCGCCTATAGATTATCTCTTTGTACAAACTCTGAAACCTCCATATTTTAATATTTTTCCTATTTCTAATTCATAATTTTCAAAATAAGCAATGGAATTACCTAATATTCAAAATGTTAATATAAATATGTTTGTAATTATTGTGCACAAATAAAATGTTTTATTTATATAAGAGGAAAGAGTGTGCCACTTAAAGACCTTGTTCTTATCAAGCATATTCTTAAGAATTTCTATAAAAGAAACTCAGTCCATATTTTCACATAATCTTTGGTTATTGTTCATTTAGGTTTATTGATGAGATAGACTTTCAGGATAATATTTACCTAGTTGTAGAAAAATTCACAGATGCAACAGCTGCCCAAACTTTTATTGCTATTTCTCTGGATAAGTTGGAGCAAGTGGTGGTCTGTGTGTTGCTATGAATCATTACATGCCTTTTAGCTTTTCCAGAGAGACAAGGAGATAGAGGGAGATCAAAGGAACCAGTAATGTCCATTTCTTACTGGAGCACCAGATTAACAGTCTCTCCCTATGGTATCCAGTGGAAAAGGCCCAACCTGTAGGTGGAAACTGGGATACTTTTTTTAAAGAAGAAATTATGGCAATTGCTCTTATTTTACTTTATCTAAACTGTAAGATAACTGAAGATAAGAACCCTATCTGATATTTGTTATGGCATCGCTTCATAACCATTACACTCACACAAACATTTAAATAAATGTTTAATGAATTAGTAATTGAGTGAATGGTTACAATAACAGGTACACGAGACTCCAACAGTGCCCCAGTGTAATGATGGGCCTTAGACCTTCAGATTCTGCTGAGTGGTCTGTGATCATGCTGTGGAGGATCGTGTATCACAGAAACAAGGAGACTTGCGTGAGACTGAGCACTAGCATATATGAACTCCCTGATGAGGAGAAAAAGAATTAGGTGCGGAGCCATCTGGCCGAACTGTTTCTGTCATACATGATGTGATACAAGTCAAATAAGCCAGTCATAATGAATTTGACTATTGTGTGCATTTGGTGCCATGGCCGTAAGGTGGAACACACTCCTGTGGATGAGGATGGAATTTCCTTTCAGAGAAATGGAAACGTCCAGCTTGGGGGAAAGTTAATCCTGGAACCTATGGAAGTGGATTTTCGATTAGGGGAAGAAACACTGCCTGGCCTTCCTGAGCCTGGAGTAGGCCAGACTCTGAGCTGTGGTAAGAGATGAACAGCCCTGCAGGTCAGGAAGAGGACAAGAGGCAGCCAATAAGGAGACCTGTCACTTTGTTCTGTGCACCTCCCACTTTCCCAAAGGGTTGCTAAAATGTCATTATACTTTGCAGTGTGGACTCTGCCTTGTGTTTGGGAAGAAATGAGCACTTTCCAGTCACAGTAGCAGAGGCAGTCACCAGAGGACTGGTAACTGGTGGTCAATGGCAACAGAAGGAGCCCAGGGGACAAACACTGCAGAAGTCCAGAGGAAAAAATATCTGACAAATGCATGGAAGTTGTCCCAGAGACATTGAAAGAGTGGCCATGTGGTAACCAGTTACCTCATCTGTGAAATGGGGTGATATTACTTGCCCCTGCTTCCCTTCGAGGAAGTTAAGAAATGTAAAATAATTAATGACTGTAATGTGTTTGAACACCTTGGAAGAAATATTACATATATAAGCATATGATATCATGATTACCCCATAATAAAAAGAAAAAAATATTAAAATAACAATAATATGTACATTTTCAACACCTGCAGTTGTGCATGAAATATATAACTCTTTTTATTGTTTTCTGTCTAATCCACCGCACCTGCATTAAAAAATGCACCCCAATGGTCTAATTTTAAAAAGTACATAAAATTTAGACAGATACTTATTCTTTTATTCACCCCATTGTGCCTAGGTCTCACAGAACATATTTTAAATAATATACAACCACAAAGAGACCACTTCAATACAAACCTCAATCGTGTGGGTTAGTAAAAATTACTTTTAAAGGCAAACATCTGGCACCTCATAAATATATATCAGCTTTCATCAAGGGTTTTTCAAACTCTCCCCATATATATTACACTTATAAGCATTATTAATTCAGCATATTGTACGTGGGTTTTTAAAGTAGTCCCCAAGCAGAATTACATATGTAAAATATGTGCTGTAATACCTCGGCCCGTGCAGTTCATAAGAACAAGACATTAACCACAATGCTAACTCCTTTTGATTTAAAGTGCTCTGCTAGCTAACAGGGGTGATTTTTAAAGCACAGATACAAGAAAATACTACAGTTCAGCTTGAAGGCAGCTATTTATTCCGACTAATTTTTTCCTCTCTTGTGACATTTAGCAAATTATTCTAGGCTTACAGTTAGTTTGTGTCAAAAATATGTCTGAAATATTTTATTCTGGTGTATTTCTACATCTAGAAGAAATTTTAAGAGATGATTTGTCTTTGTAAAGGCTGAATCCAGAATGCCTAATGGGTGCTTCTCCTTTTCCAACTATCAAAAACAAATTAAATTTGAAAAAAGATATTCACTCACCAGTACCAACAGGTGGCAGCCCTAATTGTATATCAGTGAGACGACAATATGTGACCCCACCAAGTCTCCATAGGTGCCCTGCTACTGTTTGCCCTGAAGCCTGAATCCCACAGACTTGCTCACAGCGCATCCTTGGAAGTGTCCCTGCCTTAGCTGCCAGGGAAGGTGACGGCCACGACAAACACAACACGGTGGTCTTTGATACACAGAGAGGCTGCCTGCTGCAGTCTCCAGTATTGGCCCTCTCTCCACAGACCGCTTGTAATGGGGCTCACAACTGACAGAGTGCAGCTGCTATGTATGGCACTTTATTCTTCCCCCTTCATTTGGGCTTGAAAGACAGTCTCCC
>PVJC01000524.1:117457-121931 GCA_004026665.1 Murina feae
AGTGAATCTAAAAATCAAGTGAATAAAAAATCTGATGAACAGAATAAACTGGTGAATAGAATAGAATCAGGGACATAGAAAGGGAGTGGATTGACAATCTCAGGGGAGAAAGGGGTGCAGGAGGTGTGGAATGAAATTGGACAAAAACCATACACCTATGGATGAGGACAGTGGGGGTGGGGGGTAAGGGCAGAGAATAGGGTGGGAACCGGGTAGAGGGGAGTTATGGGGTGGGGGGGAGAGGAACAACTGTAATAATCTGAACAGTGAAGATTTAATTTAAAAAATTAAGTATCAAAAAAAAAAGTAGACCAAACTTCAACTTCTGACTTATTCATACATGGGTAGTAAAATAAACATTGATATTTATTGAAAACACCTAATCTTCTAAGAATTTTAAATGCATTTTCTCATCCAAGTAATACCATGCAATAGCTTTATCAATAATTTCATGAGAAAATTGAAGCTCAGAAAATTAAACACCTGTTGTCCAATTATTTATTGGTAAACTCAGTCAATCCCAGGCCTTTTTAGCTTTAAATTTAGGCCCTTTCATTTCAATGTTACTTTATTACTAGAGGCCCAATGCATGAAATTCGTGCAAGAGGCTTGGCCCTGCCAGCTATGGTGGCTGCCTTTGTCCCTCACAGACCGGGTTTCATCTGGAAGGTCGTCCAGAGGACATCTAGGACTTCTGGTTTTTGGTCTAATTAGCATATTATACTTTTATTATTATAGATGGTTTTATTATTTCACTTATCTTTCCAATCATTTTAAGATTATATTTTAAATTTTATTTTTGATTTAGTCATTCTTCTCTTCATTGTGTCTGCCAGTTCTCACATTGCTTTATTTGCTATGCATGAATAATTACTTTTAGTCAAAATATTTATTGATTGATTGATTGATTGATTGATTGATTGATGTCTCTTTTGGAAGCCAAAATGTGCAAATGTCGCTTCAGAGATATTTTTGGCTTATTTGTTTGGGAGATTTCAAAGACTTCAATGATCCTGGAGCAATTTTTACGTTGAATTTTGGCCATGTAGTTCTCAAACCATGCAGGCTATGTGCATTATCATTCCATATTTATATGTAAGGTAGGCTCGGGATTTCAGTTTCCCTTCAATGGTACCTTCCCTTCAGCAATGGAGACGGTTAATTCCCATATCTCTTATCAGGAGTACAGGCTAAGTTGAGGAGTGCTTAGTGTCCTGCAGAAGCTTGCCTCCCCTGAGTGTTCTGCAGTACTGAGGCCCTGCTGCCTATCCTCCCTTATCATCCTGCAACTACAGAGCCCTCTTCTTCAGCCTCAGAACCCCAGTCCCTCAGCCTTGACCTACCATTTTTGAACTGGATCTGTAATTGACTTCAAGCAAATGTGGATTCACTTATTATTTTTAGTTCAGGTATTTAGTTTTTTTTAGTCTAGTATTTCCACATGTTTATAGGAACAATTCCTCTTCTCTTCTACACAGGAGCTAAGTCTTGGATCAACATGCTCTTCCTCCTTTTTTTTTTTTTTTTTTTTTTAGCTCAATTGATTAAGATTCTTTCTCTCTGTCCTCACCTGTTGGTTTTTTTTTCTTCTTCTTCTTCCAAATATTTTATATTCTCTTACTTCTTTATTTCTTGATTTCTTCTCTCTTCTTTTCTTCTGTGGTGCCCCTTCCTCTTTACTTATCTTCAACATCAGTCAGCACCTTTATCAGTTTTTTTTCAATTTTTCATGTAACTTATTAACTGTTACCTATACATTTTGTTTTGCTATTTCCGGTTGTACATAATATAAGTCACAGCTGCAATGGCGTACTATTTTTTGTGTGATTCATTGGTTTAACTCAGAACACTACAAGAAATTGTGATCAAATGGGACTTAAGGGATCAAATTATAATGAAAAAATGATTAAAATAATTAATTGCAACTTGGAATTTGACATAGAAAACTCAGGTAGGTAGTCACTCCTATGGGCTAGGGGCTCTATTCTTTAGGGTGTAACAAAGTGTGAAGTTTAAATTGAAACCAAGTAATTTATTAAAACAAACAAACAAACAAACAAAAAAACCTCTCACCTATACATTCTAAACAAATATAAGGCACTTTGACTTTGAAGGCAAGGTCTGTTATATATGTCAAGACAACTTTTATAAAAAAGATATTATGCAAACGTAGTTCTTGTTCCAATGTATAAAGATGGTAACAATTACAGTGAAGTCTGATTGAAGTGAGAATCACCACTCTATCATTTGGAGGTCACCATTGAACAGGACCTCAGTTTGTTTAATAGAAATACTATTAGCTAATAATTCCTGTGCACTTACCATGTGCCAGGGACTATTCTAAGTGACTTAACTTCAGTCATTCATCTCTTTCTACAATGATCCTAGGAAACAGGTAATATTATTATGTCATTTTATGTATGAAACTGTATAAAGAAACTGAGGCACAGACAGTTTAAGTCACTTTTATAATGAGACAAAGGTATTCGGTCTTGGAGGTAGGACTTAAAATTAGACAAATGGGTTCCAGATTCTGGCCTAAGAATTATTTCACTTTAACAACTATACTCAAAGTCTATAGTAACCATATTATAACAACCATGGAGTCCTCAGATAATTAATATTAATCAAAACCTATGTATTCTATTTGCAAAGTGCATATTAATATTTTTATTATTTTATAAATATATCTTACATGAAGAGATAACACAAACTTTCTTTACCTGAAAAGGGATTCCTTAATATATTGCTATTATGGGTATGTATTATGCAAAATGAATTTATAGATTTTATTAATGCCATGAGAAGAGGAGCAGAGATTATTAGTATAGTCAAAGAGAAGTTACAGGAAACACTCATCATAGGGCCACCTTTACCTAGCTTTGGTTCATGAATTTCTTATAGCCACCTAAGACAAAGAGAGAAACAGGAAAAAATACAACTTATAAAGTAAATTATTTTGGCAATCTCTATTCTCAGGTTTAAATTAAAAAATACAGTTAAAATTTAATTTTCTCTATGCAATATGTTTTAATTTGTATCATTTTATAACTATACTGTGTTTTCTTGATTACAAAAAAGCAATATATGCTAATTACAAAAAATGTGGAAAGAACAGAAAAACAAAAAGAAAGAAAGGCAAGAAAAAGAAGTGAAGAAATGAAGAAAGGAAAGGAGTAATGAATGAGGGCTGGGAGGGAGGAAGGAAGGAAGAAAGGGAAGGAGGAAAAGAGCAAGAAAGGAAGGAAAAAAAGGGGAAGATGGAAGAAAGAAAGAAAAAAGGAGGAGCGAGTGAAGAAGAAAGAAAGAAAAAGAAAAAGAAAGAAGAAAGTGGGAGAAATAAAGTAAAGGAAATAAAAGAAGGTGGGGGGAGGAAAGATTGCCTGTAATTCAACTTCCTAAAGGTAACTGATTTCAACATTTTGGTGTACATTTTTTCTAAAAGATACCATACATTTCATTAACAATATTTGCATACACAATGGTATCTGCATACTCATCGTAGTCTTCTTCTTTTTCAAATATCAATGCATTATGAATAAAACATGTTCTGTGACATTAATTTTTTAACTTCTTATTTTGAAAAAATTCATGATTTACAAAAACATTTTCAAATTAATACAAAAAGTTTGTATCTTTCACTCATCTTTCTCAAAAGCCAACATCATTACATAACACAATAAAATTATCAAAACCAGAAAATTACCATTTATATAATAGTAGTACTAATCTAGTGACCTCACTGAAATTTCAACAGTTGACCCAGCCATGTCCTTTTTCTAATCCAGGATCCAATCAGGACCACACACTGCATTTTGTTAGATGCTATATAGTTTCTTTAGATTTCTATAACCCAAGACAATTCCTTAGTTTTTATTCTTCATGATCTTGAATCCTTTGAGGAGTACTGGCCAGTTACCTTGTGGAATGTCCTTCAATGTAAGGTTGTCTGATGGTTCCAGTGATAAACATTTTTGCCAAGTATATCACAGAAATGGTGTTGTGTTATATCAGGAAGCTCAAGTTATGCATTGGTATGTCCTATCCATGCACTGCTGAAAATGTTTTTGCTGAGATGGGATTTGCTATGTATAGCTACCATTTTTCCCTTTTGCATTAAATAAGTAACTTATGGGAAGGCAGTTGAAGTTATGTAAACAACTTATTTCTCACCATATTTTCACCCACTAATTTTAGCATTCATTGATAAATCTTGCCTAAAACAGTTATAACTGTAGTGTTTATAACTGGCAGGTTATTTTTTTCCCATTATTCTTTCTACAATTTTTAAATTGAATTCTATTATAAGGACAAACTCTTACCTCTCATTTATTTTTTATTTAATTATTTAAATGTGTATCATTATGGGCTTGTGGATATTTGTTTTCTTTTATGTTTTATAATACATTACTCTTGTTATTTTTTCCTTGCTCTAATTGTGCCAGATTTAGTCATTCAAACATGTCCCAATGAC